>VUQS01028455.1:0-14442 GCA_015108495.1 Heterochromis multidens | reverse complement strand
AACAACAAATGAAAAAAAAAAAAAAACTAAAAAAAATAAAATTTTAAAAAAAAAAAAAAAAAAAAGTTGCAACTAGAAGTGTGAACCAAAGCAAAAGATTAGATTTTACTGAAATACAGTTTTATGAAGCGGGCCAGTTGATACAAATACCGGGTAAACTGGATTTCTTGTTTTTGCCATTAACCTACGAGACAAAAGACCCAAATCTAACGGCCAAAACAATACCAAAGACTCAAAATACGCTGGTTTGCGTGACTAGTTTTGAACAGAGGCATCTCAGGGAAGTTCGTAGTTTTACTGCAGCGACGCAGCTAACAGACTTTGAGCTATGGCGCTAACTGTTAGCGTTAATCACTGGTAAACAAGGACTTGTGGTAAGTTGTTCTTTCTCTTCGTGAAAGCGCCACTCAGCTGTAGCTTACCGATGGTTAAATAACGGTCGTGAACAAAAGTGGCTAAACGACATCACATCTACATCTCGTTCATCAAAGTGTTGGCAACCTAATGAATGAGATAAGTTGCTGTTAGCTAACATGGACAGGAGTGAAACGCCTACCTGGTAATTCAGGAGCTCTCCGACGTCCATGTGTCCAGAGTACAAGCCTCAACTTTGTGATAATTTTATTTCAAAGTTGAAAAAGAGCTCACACAATTTAAGCAGTCAGCTATTCCGCTAACAACAAGCGCCCCACATTGCCTGCCGTAAAACAGTCTTTACTCATTGCCGTAGCAACGTAGTGTCGTAAACTTCGACGTTGTGTGAGCAGACCTTCAACCATCTTCGTGACGTCTCAGGGAGCTCATTTGGACAGTTACTTTAATTTCATTGATCAAAATCGCTATCAGCATCTTTGCTGTTGCGGAATTCTCCCGCAGATTTGGCTTCCATGTACATTGTAGTGTACAGTTTAATTAGGTTCATCTATTTTCTGTTGGATCTATGTTATCTGTTTTCTCTGACGCATATGATTCAAACCAGACTTAAAAATATGACTTACTTTACTTTAACCTCAGATGTGTCTTCACAGTACAGCATACAAAAACTAGTACAGGCTACTGTGCAGTACAAGTAAAATACGAAATGATTCAGAACTGCATGAACTTAGAACCTCAAGTTTAATCAAGTAAAGCCACTACAGCATGTAAGATAAGCAGGGAAAGCAAAAGCAGGCAGGTCATCAGACATTGTGTGACACAGCTGTGCACTTCTACTGTTAAATCCTAATAAGGATAATATTAAGAAATACTTTGTTTTTCCCATGTTTTTGAAATTCTTCTGTAGCACTTAAAGTAATGATAGTAAAATCCTAATAAAATAAATAATATCTCGACAAACAAAACATTTTAAATGTCAATAAAATGTTCAAATTAAAGAGCAGATCACTGACAGATTTCCTGTATCTGTCCTTGTGGCAGCAGAGCTGAACGCGCTCTGCTGTATGTGGTGCTGAAGTTGGTCAGGATTATGCATGATGGATAAAAGTTTGTTCAGTGACCACCTCTCCACCGCACCTTTAAATGTGTCCAGTTTGCAGCCAATCACAGAGCCAGCAAAAGACACTACACTTGCCACAACTGCCTGATAGCAAATCTCCATCATTTTCTATCAGAAGGATCTCAGCGTCCATAGAACATAGAGCCTGCTCACCCCTTCTTGTATACAGTCTCTATGTGGGTTTTCCAGTTCAGCCTGTTGTTAATGTGTACTTCCAGGTACTTGTATTCCTCCACAAAATCCTGTCCCAGGATAGACATGGGTAGCCGTCCTCTTCCTTCTGAAGTCAATCACCATCTCTCTGATCTTACTCATGTTCAGAAGCAGATTATTTCTCCAAGACCATGCCACAAAATCATCTACTAGTGCTCTATACTCCTCCTCCTGCCCATCACTAATACATTCAACCACTACAGAATCATCAAATGATTTCTGTAGGTTGCATGACCCAGAGTTGTACTTAAAGACAGCACAGTCCCTTGTTGAGTTTCTATACCGCACATCACCAAATCAGACAGCGCACTGCCCAGTCTCACATACTGGGGCCTATCTGTGAGGCAGTCAGTAATCCACGAGATGATGGACATTCCCTGTAGCTTCTCTCTCAGTATCAGTGGCTGGATTGCGTTAAAGGCACTTGAGAAATCAAAGAAGGTGATCCTCACCCTGCAGCTGTTACTATCTAGACGGAAGTAAGCTCTCTGCAGCATGCAGATGATTGTGTTATTCACTCCCAGATTTGGTCTATAACTGCAGAGGGTGAAGACATTTTTTCAACTGCGCTTTCAGGTGGGCTAAGACGGGTCTCTCCAGCACCTTCGTCACATGTGATGGTCGATAGTCGTTAAGCTATGATGGTGTCAGCTTCTTCAGTACAAAAATCAGACAGGATTTTTCCCACAAAACCAGAATCTTCTCTTGCTTCATACCCGAGCTGTAAACGTGACTCAGGATCACAGACAGCTGGCTAGCAAAGGGCCTCGGAAACCTGGGGCTGATACTATCAGGGTTGGAGAAGTTAAAAGTTTTGGTAACTTTTAAGGCCATTATTTGTTTGTTGTTTGTTATCATTTAAAACATTAAACCTACATTTTTGTCAGTATCATTGCTCTTGCTTAGTAGAATATGTCTATATATGCATTTATTACTAATAAGCTACTTCATCCACCACTGATAATACGTCTTAACAAAAATATGTTTCGCCTCCCAACAGAATCCTTTGGGCTCTGTTGCCAATGCTGAAATAAGCCCACTTAATAAGACAACCAAAATTACACATGACTGTTACCTCATCAGACCTCACACATGGAATCCTGGTCTTATAGGCTCAATTTTGCTGCATTCATAACAGAAGCAGATTCATATGCCAAACTCTCCGACTGTTCCAGACAAGCAGAAAATCACCTTTTCAGTGAGCATCATTGGGAAATGTATGAGTGCAGCATAGTGTAGAAGCCTCCATTGCCACTCCAGTCTCTGGTCAGTGATCTGTGACAGTAGAGCAATAGAAACAACATTTAAAAGGAAGGCCACTGCTAGGCAGTCAAGCTTGACGTCCCACCAAACATGAGGGAAAAAGCACTTGATCAAAGGCAAGAGAGAGAAAAGAGAATAAAAGGGAGCATGAGGGTGAAAAGAGGACTTTATATGGAAATCCCACGGCTGGCGAGAGGCAGTTTCAGATGAATACAAATCTTTGATTTGGGAAAATAGAGAGAGCTCTTTTTTATGAGGTTGACAACTGAATTTGGGTTAAAAAGAAAAGAAGTAGCTGATGAAAAAAGTATTTCTACAGAAACTTCCAATCACAATGCTAAAAATGAATGTCTATGAAAATGTATTAAGTATACAATAAATCCAGGTACATTATCAATGGTTTGTATTTCTGACAGTTGTATGCATGTAAACAATGACAATGAACCACGTTCTCATCTGATGCCCAAAAGCTAGATGGTAAAAGACAGGGAATGTAGTGACCATAATGTGAATAGTTCAATAGAGTCAATATCTGAGCCATGAGTTAAATGTATGGTCAGCTGTGGCACAGGAAATGATTCCTTTTATTTGATCCAGTAAAGCAGAGACACACAGTATTTCCAGTGTAAGGTGCTTAAGTTTGTTTGAGAAGTTCAGTAAGAAAACTTTTCTGTCAGTGGGTCTTTTTCACACAAGTCACTGTAAAAAAAGCACCAGTGTATAGGATGAAATGATTAATTGCTGACTTCCATTTGGCTTCAGTTGAAGCGTATTGTGCATGCTGGCTCACTGTCACATTGAAACTGTCATGCCTTACTGAGACAGTTAAATAGAACAGAAACATTGTAACACTTGTACCTAAGTCAAGTCAAAATGACTAATATACAGGATTGTAAATATAATAGTTGATTGCAAAAATGCCATAATAAAATACATTCTTGTATTCTTTTATATCTAACTCTTGGATATAATAAAGCTCCCACACCAGCTAAAAACTCTGCTTAAGACCAGAGTGTTCAATATTTACAATAAGGCCAGTAGTTTGAGATTACTTGTTTGCTTCTTTTTATTTGATTAAACTCATTAATCCATTAGAAATTACAATAGGTTGAGGTCAGGTGACTGCGGAAGAAAGTCCTTTACAGTTAGCACTCCTTAGTCATCTTTGGTCTTCAAGTCATTCTTGAAATAAAGCTTCAAAGCATGTTTTGGCTCATTATCCTGCCTCAGTGTGAATCTATATTATACTATAAAGATGCAAAACAATAATTAATAGCTGGTCTCTGAAGAATGGGGTGCCAGTTCTTTCTGGTCAGAATGGAGCTGATTCAGTCCAGATGTTCCTGGAAAGAGAGAATTTTTGGTCAGCCTGATGATGTGTTTGATACAAGAAATCCACTTGTCTTTGTTTTAGAGTGTCTTAAAAACCAGGCTTAGAAAACCTCACTTTGCTTACAAATGAAAAGAAACGGACTTGTGACACTTTCAGTTAGTCATGATGCCCTCTTTCCCACATTCACAGTGCTTCAGTAACTCATGTTCTGCTGAAAACTGGAGACACAGTCATGCCTTTAAATTTTGAACAATGGCTGCCAGTTGATTTACTTGAACAAGCCTCTGAGGAGTGGGTCAAATCTAAATAAGTATCAACACTTCTTCAGCAAAGAGGATTCAACTCAAGGAAATCAGTGATTTTGTACAGACAAGTTAATGAAGAGTGCAGAATCTTAAACATGTCTTTTTCATGTTGATGTTAGATGATGTTAGAATGTATTGTATTTTCACATATTTCTACGTCAAATGTTCTTATTTTCTTCACGTTTACATAAAAATATGACAGATTTTTTATGTGGCCTTTGTCTGTTTCATAATCCTCTTTTTATAACATCTGTCAGCCAAGAAATAGACCAAATTAGATGTCCACTCTTTAAAGCAACTTGATTTTGAACTTTCAACAGATTAGACATGTATTCCTTCTAATGTGTGACAAACAAGTAATGGTATGCTAAAATTAAATAAAATCCTTAATTTTAGCATTTCTACTAATAAGTACAACTCAAACACTAGGTAACTGTTTAAGGGGATCATCAAGGTGTATACTGTGTATCTAGTGTGATATTTTTATATAAACATATCAACTACAGTATTAATTTAACCCTGAATGAAGCCTACCTGAAGCTCACATGATTACAAATACGTTCTGTTCTGCACAATAATTAACACGTTTCACTGTCCCTGAAGGAGCCCAAAGCTTTTCACACGCAACTGTCTGCCTAATGACATTGCCTCATCATTTCCCTGCAGAATTATTCTGGTTTGACGCTGTGTGATCCCTTTACACGGAATCGCACACCTTTTTCCTTGAAACAGAACAATACAATTTCACACAAGCTGTGAGGACTGATTACATTAAATCACATGAGGTCAGTGTGATTGTATCATGCTGTGGAGACCAGCATAAGTGTGCTCAAAATTCAGAGTGGCAATGCTATTTTTGAAAACAGTCAGAGAAGGAGAGAGAGACAGAAAGAGAGAGAGAGATGATGATGACAACCGATTGGCCTTATCATTTCCCCCTCACTAAGTCAAGTGGTGCAATCAAATGGTTTTCTCTACTCTTAAACACGATTTGAATTATGCATCACATCAGCAGCGAACTTAAAAGCCCCATTCTCCAACAATGCACATTAAGTACTTACCTAGATTTCCATAAAACTAAAGAATTAACAAGTTGTTTGGGTCATGATTTACAGTGGTTCTCTGTGGATGAACAAGCAATAAGCTTTGCTATCCTCCTTCTTGGACAAACATTTAATTATAAATGTATTCTAATAAAACATAGCCCAAAGTCTCACCAAATAAAAATTGCACTGTAGTCCTTTGGTTGTTGAGCAATTTTTAAAATAAGATAAGTTACAATTTTCTTACAGTCTGCAGAATATGTCAAGAATTGCTTGTTGTTAAAAGCGCATTATTATTATTTTGGGCTATGTGCCTTTTCATAATACTGCTATTAGGTATTATACTTTTATATAACCCAGGTTAGAGAGATTTCTGCATATTATTGCATTAGATAATGTTTGGACTATTTTCTTTTCAATACGTTTTCTGGTGGTGTCTGCATTTTCTACTGTCAGATTGTACACAGCAAGTGTTTGTTGATCTATTTTTGTATCAACTTTGTTTGCACACATCTATTTTTGGTTAAGCTTTGTATATTGTACTTTATAAATTTATATACAATCATATACAACTTTAGACAGGTTTATTCATACAGTTATGTGAAAACCTGAAAAGGAAATTGCTGACTTTTTTACACTTGAATAAGCAAACTATTTGATCTTCTTTGAAACAATTGGATAAGAGGCACAAAAAAAGGTTGAAGATTAAAATAAGAAGCACTCCAAGACATAAACCTCTGCCAAGGCAGCTCACTCTCTGGGCAGTATTTAAGGGAATAGTATTGTATTTTGTATATATTCATTTTCTTTTCATTGCTCTTTTTAAGCATTTACAAAAAGTAAAAGAAACAAAGTTTACTTTGTTTTCCAAAAAAATAATACTTATTCAGGAATATTGTACATGTATTCAAATTGTTATGTATTTAAACAGTTATAACCTGTTACTGTAATGTACATAACAAAGTTGTAAAAAAAAACGTATTTAGAATCCCCATATATCATTCCCTATATGTCTACATGTTGTCAATACAAACAATGGCAGTAAGAAACATAGTTTTAAACAGCTCTTTATAGTATTATTATCACTTTGACCTTCAGATCAATCTATTCACCTTGAAGGAGAGGTCAGAGTTCAGATGTGATATGATATGTAAATCTTTATACTGTACTGTCTATATGTTGACAATACACACCACACTTGTAAGAATCATAGTTTCTAACTAATAAGGTTTTTGTCAATTTTGAAGACCTTGGTGGATGTAAGCCAAATTTTAATGGATTGTTAACATGATCCCACTCTACACCTGTACAAAGTTTTATCAGAATTCATTAAAAACTTTTCAAAACAGCAAAAAATAAGATCTGAATCTGAAAACATAAAATGTGCAAAAACAATAAACTAAAATTTTAAATTGAAATTGGAAAATTGAGATAATAAAAAAATAATTAATAATTAATAAGTAATAATAAATCATATTGACACTGAAAAAGGTTCAGACCCTTATTTTAAGTTTGAGTACACTGGTGTATATTTCCAGTTCCAGATTAAAAGTTAGCATTTCAGTGTCACGTTTTAGATTTTTCAGTTATGTCTTTTTTTCTTTCACATTAAGCCCTGGTTTACCTCCATACTAGAAGGCATTCACAAACATACTGTAGATGCCAGTGAGTCTGGGAAGGGACATATGAAGAAAACAACACGGATATCTAAATTATTCTAAAATAATCCCTCCACTGTAAGGAAAATCATCTATAGGGGTAGAGTTCAAATAACAGCCAATTAATTCAGGACTGACTACCCCAGGAAATTCAGCCAAAGAGCAGGCTGTTTGGTGCAAAAGGAAGTACTAGAATCCTGAAATCACATTATATCAGCATTATAAACTGTGTTTAGCAAGCCAAAGCAAAAAAGTGTAGCTCAATAGACGAAGGATAGAAGAGAGCAGGATGAGTTTACCGCTAGGACTTTGAATTTGAGCAGTGCTGTCAATGACTTTGCTGAGCATAAGGCCCAAAACATAAAGTTCTGATGGGTGACTAGTTTGTGTTTTTGTAAAGGATTAAAACATTCTTACCACTTATATGTTGAAAATATGCACTCATACTGTAATGTGTGTATGTGTGATATAGCTTAAAGCCGGTCCACTGGAAATGATTGTTGAATGAGGAATTCTGTAAATGAGTGTGCTTGTTTGACGTGGTGACTCCAGAGAAGTTGTGAAGAACTTTAAAAGTCAACATTAAGATATGAAAATCAGTTCTGAAACAGACTAGGAGCCAATGCAAGGTAACTAGAATAGGTGTGATGTGGTGCCTGAGCCAGTCTGGAACAGAATAATGGAATGGTGCAGCAAAATCTGTACACTGATGCAAACTAAAACAGTAAAGAAGACACAAGCCAGTGGCCGAGATATGTGGACAACACGTGGGTAAAGATCAGACCAATCAATGTTATTAGGACCTTAATTGAACACACAAACTCAGAGGATGCCAACAATTCTTACACTATGCAGGGGACAAACTACTTAAATTTGTCTTTACTTGACCATGCAGTGCTCTACACTGAGCAGAGAGAGCTCAGAGATGCACATAAAAGCCACAAAACACAAACATAACTTAACTAATGCAGAACCGGCTCTTATACTAAAAAGCAGACCTTATACTAAAGAGTACAAAACAAAATGAGTGTGACTTTTGGCCCCTGTCAAATGTTTTGATATAGTAAGTGACAGAGACTCAGTGCTTTATTTGTCTGATAGCTTGTATTACTTCCACATGTCATTTTGGTGTGTCTGGCACTCTTTTGGCCTGAAAGGTACACAACACCCAGTACTTGAAAACTCAATATATATTTAAAGGTCAAGACCTGGTCTTTACTATGGATAAATAACACTCCTGGACTAAATTATAGTGTGTGTTCTGAGGTTCTCGCCCTATGGCAGCTGGGATAGGCTCCAGCTCCCCCGCGACCCTGAATTGGATAAGCGGAAGAGAATGGATGGATGGATGAATGGATGGATGTTCTGAGGTTATTCATATTAGAAGAGGGATAAGTCCTATGAAAAAACTCCCCAAAAAGGAACACTTTCATTTGATTTCAGGGTGGTAGGTGGTGTTTTCCTGTGTCTTATGATGCAATATTCGGTTTGCTGTGAAAAATCAACTCACAAAGTTATGTTGTGTCTGGTTAAAGCAGATTAGAGCACAAGCACTTTAAAGGTGCCATTCTGAGTGCAATTCCTGTATGACGTCAAAGCACCCTTACACTATCAACTAATGTATTATTGCTGTTTTACCTTGAAACATTTTTTCAAGGCAAGTTTTTAAATTACCTGCATCCTGCAGAAAAGTAAGTAAAGTTGGGTTTATTCCAGCTATTTAAGAAGATTTATTTGGCCACTATTCCCATGCCGGAAAAAAACAGGTTCATAATACATTTTTATTTTTTTTTTATTCTTTTTTTCATACAGTTTTTCCTGTAACTTGAGTGTTAACAGCAATTGATTAGCAGGTACTCATTTGCATGGGTTGCATAAGTAAAATTTCATTTTTTCATTATGCTAATACATTTTAACCAACAAAGAACAACAACTAATGGATAGATACACGCATGGTAGCATGGTGTTTTCCTGATAAGAAAGACCAAGAACAAGCACGAGCCTATTTGCTATAAACATTTTCAAAGAAGCCAGCAAGCGCCTAATAGCTTCTCCCTCCATTGTGTGGTACACAAACCTGACACCGTTAGAGGCTGGAGGCTGCTGCCTGGCCTGCTGTAACATGGCAGTGAAACAAAGAGGCAGAGAAGATGGCAGGACACACACTTCAGAGATAAATGTATATAGGGAATGGTGTAGGAGGAGAGAGAAAGAGAGAGAGAGAGAGTAGGGAGAGGGAACAAGAGATAGAGGAGGTGGAGAGTGGCAGGAAGCGATAGAGGAGGGGAAAGCAAATTAATTTTATCTCCATTATGAATATGATGGCTGTGGTGTGCTGTGGTGGTGGCCCACGCCTTTGGGTGATAGCAAACCAGTGGTATTTAATCGGAGCGGCCTTCACACACATACGCGAGCACACACACACACATACATACGCTGTTCTTGGCTGGGTGGAAAAGCCTATGAAAAAAAATTTAGAACAAGATGTGATACAAAAACTCTCCAATGAAACAGATACTGATGAAAGTGTTTTAGATGGATTAGCAGCTCCTTAAAGGCATGAAAATTAATTAAATTAATTAATCTGCACACCCTTGTGTATACTAACGGAAGACCTAATTTAAAGTCACTGAGTAACAAAAAACAGGGAGCTTCTATTTCAGAATGGTTATGGTCCTTATATAGAAATTTCATAATTGTTAGTCCTCTGATAGACTGGTACCATCTTTAAGGTGTATCCATGCCTGGACTCCTGCCCCCCACTATCTTGTATACATTAATGGATTGTCCAAGTTGCATGTGTATATGCAGCATGGACAAATGTATGTCCAGTGTATATACACTTGCTCTACATACTAAACAGTACTGAATAATTCATAGTGGACACACACAGGGAAAATCCTAATATTACTCCAACACACACAACTGGGTCTTTGTCACACACGGACATCTTTTACAAATCCTTCCATTCACTCATAACTCCACTCTAGACTCAAGCCAGAAGTGCTGCTTAAAAATCAAATGCATCATTATCTCAGATTTTTAATGAATTATTCACAGCACTACGGAAATCGCTATGGATTAATCCCTGCATCACGCCTTCTTAGCACGCACATGGCATCAAATCCCCAATGCCTTGCTTGTCTTGAATGACATTTACACACACATAAATTCACATGCATACACAGTTACATGAGTGGACACAGAAAGTTGTAGTAGCGCCCAGTGAGATTTTCTTTATCATTTCCACATGTATAATCCCATTTCCACGATACAGACATCTGATAGCGAGATTAGCTGCTCAGAAAATTTCACAATGCATACCAGTGCTCTACAACATCAAATCTAAGCTTTGGGTTCAAAGATTAATTTCTGCCAATTAGTGAGAAGAGAGAGAGCAGACTTTCTTTCTCTCGCTCTCTTTTTTGTGAGGGCATGACACTTTCCTATCCAGCTGAGTCCAGGAACAATTTGCACAACTCTCATATTGAAGAAAAAAAAAATTTCAAGCACAGGCTACATACATGAGACAAGATGAAAAATATCAGAGCTCAGTCAGACAGAAGTAATAGCCACTTTCTAGAGTAATGTTTTCTTTCTGTACGATACACAGCTGGTTGTCAAACATTTGAACAAAAATCTAAATGGTTGTTAAAAACCTCAATTCTGTGTTCATACTGTTCAAAGATTAGTCAAACCACAGTGCTTCTAAAAGCAGCAAAGTGCTTATTGCTCAACATAATTATTAAGTGTATCAGATATCCCTTCTCATGCCTGAATCCTCGCTCCTCAAAACAGTAATGAAAAAACAGGCATTCCTGATGGTAGACCAAGTGAGGAGCAAGGAACAAGAAACAGTCTAATGCACAAATGGCCAAAAACATCCCACTTAATATTACATTTGAACCAACCAAGCTGACTAGTCAGGACTAGCATGAGCTGAAAACTCCCCAGCTCTACACAGAAAATAGAAATGAGTAAAAAACATAGATGTCGAAATCCTAAACTGAATGCAACTTCTGTTCTTTTGAACATGAACATAATATTTTTTACTTTACTTTTAGCATATACTCTCAATGGTGCTAAACATAACATAATAGCAAACTTTTTAGTTGATAAACTTAAAGGTACAGTGTGTAAAATCTCTACACAAATGTCAGTAAATTGTAGATTGCAGTCAACTGAATTCTGTTTTCTTACCCCTCCCAATTCAAGAGTGGCTGCTGTGGGACAAACAACTCTGGCCGCTGTTCATCTGTAGTGAGTGTAGGCTGCTAGTCCGCTGTTTACCTCAGCTGTCAGCATGTGTCCGTGTCTATTTACTCTGGAGGAAGCTGTAAACTTTTTGAAAGGCGTCCGATATGAGTCAATGAGTCAGTGAAGTTCTGATGAGTTGTGAGTTGTTGAGGATATCCTGAACTTTTCTGTCGGTGAGCGCTGCTGTTTTTGCTGCTGTTGAAACTTTCTTTGAAGTGGATCTAACATTGTTGAACTCAAACACTTAGCGAATAAACTCTCATACAATGTGAGAATACCACAAGCTAGTTTTGGAAGCTGGGGATCAGAGCACCAGGACCTCCATCTCTGACTTCCGCCCAATCCACAAAGGACCGAACCCCTCAGGTCTCTCTTTTGGGTGGTGGGCCCACAGGAGAAAGGACCCATGTAGCTTCTTTGGGTTGAACCCGGCCAGGCCCCATGGGCTAAGGTCCGGCCACCAGACTCTCACCCTCGAGCCTCTACACCAGGCCTGGGTTCAGGGTGGGACCCCGGTAACCCTGTCCTGGGCCAGGTACACTGGACCCTTGATTTTTTATTCAACATAGGGGTTATCTGAACTCCTAGAGGAGCTTGGTCATTCGAGAGGAACTCAGAGTAGAGCGACTGCTCCTCCACATCGAAAGGAGCTAGTTGAAGTGGTTTGGCATCTGACTAGGATGCCCCCTGGACACTCCCTAGGTGAGGTGTTTGGGGCATGTCCTACCAGGAGGAGGCCCTGCGGCAGACCCTGGACTCTCTGGAGAGATTGTATCTTTCAGCTGGCTTAGGAACAACTCAGTGTCGCCCCAGATGAGCTGGAAGAGGTGGCCGGGGTGAGGGAAGTCTGGGCCTCTCTGCTTAGACTGCTGCCCCCCTGACCCAGACCCAGATAACTGGTAGAAAATGGATGGATGTATGATGTGAGAATGTAATCAAACTGTTTATCAGATGGAAAGTGTGATTTTTAGGACACTCAAGCCTAACACTAGCTCACATAAGGTTAGCTTATAACCAGCTGTTGTTGTTGTTTAGCTGGCTTGTTGTCAGCTGTCCAGAGATGGGAGGGTTGCATGTCTAATCTGGTGACATTAAGTAATAGCGACAATACCGGGAATAGATATTTTACATGTTTATGCATGTTTTCATGTGTTAGAGCCCTGACTTCAGTTCAGTAGATGAGGCTTGAGGTTAGGAGGAAGAGAATGACATTTTATCCAGATGTCGGTCGCGTTGTCTCTTTCCTTCATGTTTTTGCTTCTCTGGTGAAGGGGACCACTTCTGAGATGACAAAACATAGGTATGATCCTTCATATGTTGAATCTGAATGGGGAAGACACGAATTAATGCCTCCAACTTTGGCATACCATGTATGTAGCCGGTCTCTAGCCACATGCATAAAATGTGATTAGGCAGAACACCAAAATCCACCTCGGCCACTGTAGTTAAGATGGTGGCTTCCACAAACCGGCACCTGTTCCTTTGTATTTTTAATTAATTAATTCAGAGTTTATGAGAATGCATCAATTTTTTGGAAGATGTAATTACACACTAATCAATGTATATTTATGAGTACAACATTCCTTTTTTTATTAAATATACTCAAAAACCATCTGACTATACCTTTAACATAAAACATCTTGTCAAAGTGATCTAAATATGTGTATCATCACAAACTTTGTAGTCAGTGATGTAAACACTTACATGTGATAAAGGAGGCAAGAACACAAAGTCCAGGGAGAACATTTGGCACAAAGGACCTGTGAATCCCCTCCGTGAATCATTACCTTATCGTGGTGGAGGGGTTTGTGTGTCCCAGGGATCCCAGGGGCTATATTGTCAGGGGCCTTTGCCCCCTGGTAGGGTCTCCCATGGCAACTTGGTCCTGGGTGAGGGACCAGACAAAGAGCGATTCAGAAGACCCCTATGAGGGAACAGTTTACCCTGCCTGGGATAGGGTTACCGGGGCCCCACCCTGGAGCCAGGCTGAGCGGTGTTTTGTTAATGGACTTCTGTGCAAACCAGAGTTTGTCCATAACGAACACCACATTCAAACATAAGGGTGTCCATAAGTGCACATGGCACCAGGACACCCTAGGTCGCAGGTCGATGATCGATTTTGTAATCGTATCATCAGATCTGTGGCTGTATGTTCTGGACACTCAGGTGAAGAGAGGGGCTGAGCTGTCAACTGATCACCACCTGGTGGTGAGTTGGATCAGGTGGCGGGGGAGGATGCTGGACAGACCTGGCGCGCCTAAACATATAGTGAGGGTGTGCTGGGAACGCCTGGCAGAGACCCCGGTCCACGAGATCTTCAACCCCCACCTCCAGCAGAGCTTCGACAGCATTCCGAGAGAGGCTGGGCCCATTGAGGCTGCTGCACTGAGCTGCAGCTGCAAGGTGGTTGGTGCCTGTCGTGGTGGTAACCCCCGAACCAGATGATGGACACCAGAGGTGAAAGGAGCCATCAAGCTGAAGAAGGAGTCCTATCGGGCTTAGTTAGCCTGTGGGACTTTGGAAACAGCTGATGGGTACCGGCAGGCCAAGCGGAATGTGGCTTGGGCATTTGCTGAAGCAAAAAACTCGGGTGTGGGAGGAGTTCGGTGAGGCCATGGAAAATACTTTCGGACAGCCTCAAAGCGATTCTGGCAAACCGTTAGGTGACTCAGGAGGGGAAAGTGGTGCTCTACTCATATGGTTTATAGTGCGGGTGGGGCACTGCTGACTTCAACTGAGGACACAGTCAGGCAGTGGAAGGAATACTTTGAAGACCTCCTTTATCCCACTGACACGTCTTCTGTAGAGGAAGCAGAGTCTGGGGATGAGGGGGAACGACTCGTCCATCACTGGGGGCGAGGTCACTGAGGCAGTT
>VUQS01028454.1:10207-26760 GCA_015108495.1 Heterochromis multidens | reverse complement strand
CAACAACTTTGTCCCTGACTTGTTTGGAGAGCTCCTTGGTCTTCATGGTGTGATGCCTCTTGCTTAGTGTGTTGCAAACTCTGGGGCCTTTCAGCAAAGGTCTGTTTATACTGACAGGTCATGTGACACTTTGATTGCACACAGGTGGACTTCATTTCACTATTTATGTGTGTTTCGACAGAAATTGGTTGCACCAGGACTTTTTAGGGGGTTCATGGCAAAGGGGCTGAATACTTATGCACATGCCAATCTTCAGATTTTAATTTATTAAAAATTCATTTTTCTATATTTTTTTCTCATTTCACTTCACCAATGTAGCCTAGTTTGTGCAGATCCATCACATCAAATGTCACTGCAAAACATGTTGATTCCAGGTTGTGAGGCAAAAACACCTGACGAATGCCAAGGGGGATGAATACTTTCGCAAGGCACTGTAAGTTACACCACAGGCTGCATCAGCAATGTAAGATGCCAGTTATTACAGACAGAAAGTTTGATCAGTTTATATATTTACAACCCGCATTACAACATTTGTTTTTGTTTTCTCTTAAAATTGCTGTTCTGGGTTTATGGGATCAATTTTTTTTTCCTCAGAACAATACAAACTATGGTTTTGTTTTACAAATACATTGATCATATGATCACTTAGCTATGAAGCCACCAGGGTTGGCTGTGTAGTGTATCATGTGAGTGTGAGTACTTGTGGCTTAATTACTGTATGTCCAATATACCTTTATTCATGTGAGTATATTCCAGTGTCCTTGGACCTTCAGCAGAGGTTAAATACCTCTAAAGTTCCTTCTTTACCCCACCCCAGTGTCTCTGTCTCACATTCTCTCTCTCTTTCTCTGTTTCTCTGTCTGTCTCTTTCAAAGGCCTGCACTCACCCTGCAACCATAGCAAAAAAAAAAAAAGAAAAAACTGCAGTCGCCTTTGTAGGTCGGGCGAATTACACGACGTGTCATGTTGGTCGTGTAGCAGGTAGCAGGGCCCATGGGAGATTTAGTGGCTTTAATTACATTTCTCTTGCTAGCCGTTGAGGAGAAAGGAATTAAATGGGACTGTTTTCTTAATCAGCTCTCTCTCGCTCAGTGGGTAACCACCCTAGCTTTCCAAATGAAAAAGTGCATTGAAGCGTAAACTCTTTGCTGCATCCAGTCATGCTTATGTGGTAAACAATAGTGTGTGTGTGTCTCTGTGTGTACTTGCATGCAATGTGTTTTGAGTTTTGAGGATGGACATTTATTGCCATTTCCATGCTCTGTTCAGTGTGGGCTTTACTTTATCTGTAGAGTTGGATGGAAATATGTTTCCATTGATTGCTGTCCCTGGAAAGTGAGGAGATGCTGGCGGAAGAGCTGAAATAGTCTCAGCAAGGGGAACATGAACCTTTTGTGTGAGAAGCAAGATCTCATAGTGAAGGGCTAGGCAGGTCTAAGAAAGATTTTAAGAAATAGAATGCATGATTCATTGGATGTACAAAGCTTATTACAGAAACACAATAGATAATTGTAACAATGAGAAAGTCAAGCCAAGCTGGCTTTCTCCATTTTCCCCTCAGCTCTTTACCCTGTTTTACTCTATTTCTCATATGCAACCACTGTTCACTAGATCCCCCTCTGAATCATATGCTTTCCTTTCTCAATCTTTTCCCTTTTTTCATTTAATTCTGAAATTTCAAATTTTTACTTGTCATTGAAACTTTTCCTTAGCTTTAGCATCAATCTTTCCTCTGGATGCACTCTGACGGTCGAGCTGCAGCTGTGAATTTACTGCCCCATCAGGTACTTCTAATGTATAAAGTAGAGCATATAATGGTTATTGAACAGGAGAGAGTTATGGTGCGTGGTATTTATATCCTTGGCCCCTGAGTCCGATAACATGATATTGAGACTGAGCTACCCGCCAAGAGCAGGGTTGATTCGAGGAATACAGGACACACACACACACAGACACACACAGTAAAGAGTAAAAAAGGGGAATGGGGATCCTATAAATGAAATGGGCTTTTGTGGTTTAAGATAAGAAAGTCTATAGGTAAGGTAAGGCATTAATCCTGATGTATTTTGACATTGTAATATCAGGTGTCAACAAAGAGGTGAAGGATAAAGTTGTGACCTTTAATCTGAGAGTCATGTTGAGGTTATTTTTGATGAGGCTTAACCTTGTTCCCAAGAGTAAAAGCCAAGGAAGCCAGTGAAAGTAAACCCTCTTGCAGGACAGAGCGAGAGAGGGACATCTGTGTGTTCCTTGTGTAGGAGTGTTTCCAATAGCAGTAGAGGTGTGTTTGTAAACACAAGAGAGAAACTTGAGAGGCTGATGATCCCATGTTCAGTGCTGACAATAAGAGAAGGGTGCCACGATGCAGATCAATAGAGCAAAGTGTTGGGTGGAAAGCACTAGCAGGGAGCAATACATAAAGAGCAGCAGAGGACAGGAAGTTAACAGTAGCTATATGGTACAGTAAGTGCTGGCAGAGAGGTGATTGGGACAAAAAGGATGCAATGACGTGGACTCCTTTTGCTTTTGCTGCTATGGGACATACAAAAAACAGAGACAGAGTTTGACCTTGCTTGAAAAATTAATGACACATGTCATTGAGCATGTAGCACTATATTAGCTTCAGAGAATGCCAATGGGTCTGAGGGTTTTTAAGGTTACTGTTTGCTAAATGTATTCTTGAAAAAAAGAGAAATACAAAAAAAAAATCAATTGATTATTGAGGAAGAAACTGCAAATAAAGGATGTTATCAAAGTGAAATATTGGGTCATTAAGAGATTTAAGTGCATTTTTTTGGCAATCTGAGAGTAGTAAGTTTAATTCTGGGTTGTAATTTTTGTGTTTTTCTCCTGGCAGGTAGGACAGCAACAAAGGCTCTTCTGTCTTTCTCAGGCCAGTGTTTCAATGGTGCTCCAACTCTGGTTGGGGATCTTGACCTCTGCCTGCACAGTCCTCTGACATGTAGATTTGGGTTGCCAACTTTTGTGTTTCCCCTCCAGTGTAGAGCTTTGCTTATGATGGATCTATTCGGGCTTCTGATGACATGGCAAAACTAGTTGCCAACATCTCTGCCTCAGAATGTTGTGCTGTACTCAGCAGGTTAGCAGGCTAACAAAGTCTTTGTCCAGAAGATGCCCAGAGAATTCCTTTTGGTGTTAACAGTGGACAACATACAGCTCTGGTATAGCCTCAATTTGGTGTTGGTATTGTACAGTGTTGACCATCAGACACTGTTCATACTAGTGAACACTAAATGAATCAATCCTTAATTCATTTAGCGTTTTCTGCATGTTGCTGGCAGTGCCTCCATCTCATCTAGCCACACTCTCCAGATATTCTTTTGGATATTCTTGGGATGTACACAAACAAGTAATTTTAGATTGCCAAACTCACAGAGCAGAATGTCAGTAGTGTTTATCAGTGGGCAGAGGAATATTTGCTCCACCATATCTTCAAAAAATAAGGCTGTCACTCTTCCAAAAGACAAATACATCCACAGAGGATGCCATGGTTTATTGATTATGCTTACATAAATAATACAGCCATTATGCTTGATCGTAACCAAACATTGATATCCCGAGATGGTGCTTGTGAGTCAGGAGTGGAACAAAAAACAGGGAACTAGAGACCCTGTAGGCATTATTTTGAAACAAGGTCTGTCTGTGCTTTCTGCTATCCTTGTGGATTATTTTTTTTATGCATGTAGTGTGTGGGTGTTTGGATGGTAGTCGTTTCATCAGCAGGAATGGAATCAAGGTCGTCCAGGCAGCACCCAATTTCAATTATCCCTTGGTCACTTGAAACATCTAAAGAATTAAAATTCCTCCATTCTCAAAGAGATTGCCCAGTATTTTCTGTTGTCTCTGTGCAGCTTACACAGAAATAGGCAACGTTGCTCCGTATGCTTGCCTTTTTAACAATTTGCTTTCATTTTTATCATCTCTTGAACCATTCATATGATCTCCAACCCCTGCTGCCCTTTTTTTTAATAAATTCGTGTCCTTTTCAATCCCGTTTGTCATGCAGGGATAGTTGACCCAATCAGTCAGGCCAGAATACTATCAAATATGCTTCTGGTTTCTAACACCAGCAAACCACTTATGATAATATTTTGATCCACCATTTCCCATGTGGTGTTTCTGTTTGACGATTTTGCATTTTAGGAAAAATACTGATATTCTCCATAGTGTTGACGTGCATCTGGAATGACAATAACTGCACACTTGTGTGTTGGCTCAGCAAACATGAAATTAATTATGCAATATAAAACAGTGTGCTCATGTTAAAATACAGCTTACATGGCCCAAGTGCTCTTCTGTTTAACTGACATTTTTATCACTTTCAATTTTTTTTTTTTACAATACTAAAACAACCATTGTTTATTTATCACAGATGTAGGCAAGTATTGAGTCCAGTTTGGATAAAAGTTCATATTTATTATTTAACTCACACTTTCCTCAGGCCAAATTATTGTGCCAGTTAAATTGAATAGCAAGATATACCTAAATTGAAATTGTATTAAGAGTAGGACTAGTTAGGAGTGTGTGGTTATGTGTTAAACTTACACTATGCTTGGTATTATTTTCCAAACCAACAGCTGAAGTAAATCAACTTTCCTCTGGTTATTGTCTACTATGAAACTGTTTTGCATCTCTACTTAAAACACTTGATAAAAAGTTTAGCTGTTTTGCATAATATGTTAAAGTTCTCAGCTTTCTCATAAATTTGGATTCCACTTGTGCTGTGTCCCACTTGTTCTTCTCTTGTCTAAGCGAATATGTATTTCTGAGTTATGGATTGAAGAGCTAGGTTGACCGCGAAGGCCAGTTTGAAGATGTGAAGCAGTGGACAATTATCACCACTTTTGAATCAACAAACAACTTCAGCTGGTAAGCATCCTGACCTATGTGTGTGCCTGGGATGCTGCATGCCAGCATTACAAGATAAGATCCTCCTACGGCTTGAATACGCAGATAGACTTGAATGTCATACTTTTGCTTAACAATGAGATATTTTCCACTGCTATCCTTTCTCTCTAGAGAAGTGAATACGTGACTACCAACCCGAGTTAAGATGGGAGGCATCAGGTGATTCTGAGTTTAGCCTGGTGTGGCCCAAGATTTGCACTGAGATTTAAGGGTATATTCTGTGTGTTGTCACAACTGGCTGCGAAGCCTCAAGAAGACAAGCGTAACGTGGTTCCCATAAGCCCCCTTAGACAGAAATCAATACCCTGTCTTCCTTCACAATGCTGACCCAAATTAAATCCATAGAGATGTAAAACAGAGGAAAGCAAAAACAATGAAACAAGGAAATTGATTCTAGAATATTCAGCTGGAAATATGATGGCACAAACATTGTAACAGGCATCAGTATATACACCAGATCAATCACTGGTATAGACAGAAATAGTAATGAGTTGTGACCATAATATTGAGTATTGTACCATATAGATGTTGGTTTTGTGTAACATTTTATATCAAGCTGCTGTCTTGCTTTATGTCATTTTAGTTGGTGCAGCGGTCAGAGTGCAAAAAGCACTTTTCTGTCTCTTTGTCCGGTCCCTGCTCCCGACCAAAGGCCAGAGTGTGTACAATGGGACATGTTAACCTTGTCACTGTCTCTGTTTTCTTTCCACCCAACACATTTGTTATTTCTCTAAGGTGTTAGTAGGCCACAGTTACAATATGACAAAGACCAACAGGAGCAATAATTGCTTACTCACTATATGTCACTCTCAGAACAGAACAGGCTTTGTAACACGGTGGGCATTCTTGTTCACTTTCAGCCCCATTTAATTTTCTATCTCCGAGTTTCAGATGACAGCTTTGAACAACAACATGCTGGAAATACTTTTAATGAGTGAGGCCACTCAAATAATGCAGTTTTGTTATAGACACTGGTCTTGCAGAGATATGAACAAGGTGTCCTTTGGCATCCATAAGAGTGATACATGGGTTGCTGCACTAGTGAGACTCCCAACTCACATGGAGATGCTTGTCCAGGACCGCTTGGGGTCACATTTAAACCCCATTAAGAGTCATTTGTCTGCAAAACGCAAAGCTCCCAAATAGCATACTAACCATAGTCTCCAGACTGACAAACTTGGGATGTATCAGCGTGGACACATTTCCTGCCTCCTCATGTAGACACTGTTGCTCTTTTAAACAGGATTGTTAGCTCTCTGTATTCAGTATTACCACAGCAGGTGGGAAGCCACTGACTAAAAAGGACACCTTAAGCATCTTTGTGACTCTAGTGGCTTCTGACAAAACTGGACGCACTGAAATGATAATATGCTGGATGAGCATGTCCAATCCTTTTTTGGGGGAATTTTTACAGTGTCTTTCAGGGTGCAGTTAGCATTACAAATCAATAATCCTAACCTCACTTGCCTAATAAGAACCTGAAACAAGTTTGCTCAGGGTTTAAGGTCAGGGGAAAAACTTATAGACAAAGGAGTTTGTTTACACATTTTGTATATTTGCTAAATTACGCCCCTCTTGAGGCAAAAGCTACTTGTGTCTATTTTTATCCTCCCACTTATCATCCTTTGTTAATAGCTGTTGCTGCTGTAAATAATGATTTTGCTTCAAGGTACCGTTTATCCAAGTCCTTTTACCTAAGCTGAAAAATAGGTCATTTGTTACTGCAGTTTGAAATGGTCCTTATAAACATTTTAGAAACAAACCATATAAATGTTTTCTGATTTGAAATGAGACAATCTGCTGAAGAATCTAGATGTAAATACCAGTCTTAGGCTTCTAAAAAAATTATATGCACTTCCATTTAATTTTAATTGACAATTATACTCATGGAGACCTAATATATTATAGGTTAACGATATATACATGTTGTCCTTGATCTTGAGGAAACATCAGATACAGATCACTACTGTGGTGCATGGATATTTGCCCCATTTCCCTCAGCTAGACTGGTAAACAAGATAGCAAGTAGGGACTTTCCAAGTAATAGGACACAAACTTGTGTCTAAGGCTCATTCCATACTTGTGCCTAAAAGCAAATCTGTTTTATGATTGTTTAAGCTCGAGACTTGAGTGTACTTAATGCCTTACGGTCTTTGAAGTCAGAAAGAAAAAGCTATGAAGTCACCAACAAACAGGAAAAAAGGGCAGTCAGAGAATTAAATTGGTGGCTTAGGCAGGCATGGCTCAACCCATTCCTGGCATGTCATAAAAATCAGAAATCTTCATGAGACACTTGAAACCATCCTTGAATAGCTGACAGAATGGGGACCTGGTATAAATAATTAGAACAGTTTTCAATGTGTTTGTCATTAGAAGTGGAGAAAGCCTGGCATACAAGGCTGCAGATTAGTAGACATAAAGATGATTCCACTTGATATAATGGACTGAACTGGAGCAGACATGACAGTGCTTTAGACAGAAAATTGTGGAATACTGAAGAAATTCAGTCTCACCACAGCTGTGTGTCACTCTGGATCTTTGAGTGGCAGTGGCACATTATCATGGTGTCAAAACAGAAATTCTTCCTCCCCCCTCTTACTCCCTCTAAAACTAGCACAGGTCCCTTGAGGCCATAAGGGAGATAGTTTCAAATTGATAATCACCAGTATTCATTATCATGGTTCCTGGATTTACTCTTGAGTTCATTTCCTAATTACTTGATTATGTATCAAAAATTATTCATTAATGTTTTCCACTTGCAACAGTTTGCGCAAGTCATTAATTACTTTGAGTGTCTCTCGATAAGTAATGATTGGTTCCCTCTCTGATATACCCCTCTGCTGCTGAGCTCTTGTCACATACATGCACATTGTTGTACATCAAGTGTAGAGGAATTTTCTATTATATTGAAGCATGACAGGATGAAAAGCCACCACATCACTCTCATAGTTTGAAATGTGACATTTCACAGCAGGTTGTTTTTGACACTTTAAAAAAATAAAAAATAAAAAAAAATAAGGGATAATGTCAGGTTCACTTTTAGTTACATAAAATTCTTTGATTATATATTATATATCATCTTATAGGCAAATTCTTCTAATTGCTGAAAAAGAACTGGCACATAAATCTGCCAGACAAAACAAGAATAACAATAATAATTTTCCAGAGAGAAAAATATTTGCAAAAGGAATATAAAAAAAAAACAATATGTACAATTACAATAAATTAACACACCTCACTATTGTACTGCTATTCTAAAAAAAAAAAAAAAGATACCTTTTTAGGGATCCAGGGCTTCCCTGAGAAATATTTGTGAATATGATGCTTTGCCTTCAATCTGAATTTTCACCAAAAGCTAAAGGGTTCCTTCTTTGCCCATGCTCCAACTCTCTAGCTTCATAAAACTTCATGGTAGCTTTTACCATTTTGCTGTCAAGCAAACACAAAGACATACAGTCAGGTAAGAAGCAATGATCACAATCCTCCACCTTTGCTCTTAGAGCAATAACATGACAAGTAGCCGTAGTTGGTAACTTAACTAATGTTACTTTGCTAGCAGGTTAACAGGTTACACTTCAAAGACAACTAAGTTGTTACTTAGAGCACAGTAATTCAAATTCATTTCGTTCTTTAGGAAATTATACAGTAATGAGATTTGGCTACCATCCAGCTTTCAAAGAAAATTGTATGCTATCAAAATGCTAATTATGTCATAACTTGAAACCAATAAAACCTTATGTCTGAAGACAAAGATTATCTAAAGAATTAGCAATACATTTAAAATATTTCAAACCATATATACATTTTTTTCCTTTCTTTTGTTTCATCTGAAATTTGAATGTGGACTGGACTGAAATTTGAAATACTAATCATAATCAGTTACTGGTTGGAATCCTCAATCTGGTTCTGACATTAGTGAGTTAACATTCAGAATCTCTATAGCAGTACATATTGCTGACCTGATGCTTCAAAGCCTTTGAATAATTGTATTAATGAAATAACACAAAATAAATCATTTCTTAAATGTATTACTGTATGCTTTCAGTTTAGTACTTCACTTTTGTGCTTTCTACTGGAGTATTCTGAATGTATCAATAATGCATTAGTCCTTGGTCATTTTCAACTCTATGCAGCCACTCTTTTATCTTTTTTTTAGAGTAAAATCAGCAAAAGTTGCAATACCATTAGAATGCTCTTAGATTGATACTGAATTGCCTTACTTCCTCTTTAAGTGCATTTCAAAGCATGGCATGCCTCCTTTGGGAAAACAAAGATGGACTGTTTACCATCCCTGTGTCATCTCATATTTTCCTCATTTCACATGTTTAGTTTTAAATCCTCTCCGAAGGACATCTCTTCCCCCTTTTTCTTTTTTCATTATTTAAAAATGATTCACCTCAGACATACGGCATGTGACATTTTCGGGCACTACTGACTAAGAGACACATTCAGGCTTAGCATGAAATGTTGACAGTTCTTTAAAAGCTTTTATTCAGCTGAAAATTTTGACATTGGGTGTGGGCAACGTGTAGTATTTTTAGCTCTTATGATCAAATAAGCCCTCAAAACTGTTTAATGTTGCTGATAATATAAGAGGAAATTATCATGTGGCTTAATTTGTTTATTTGGTATTAGTTTGAAATGCAATATTATAAGCTGATGTGCAGTATTATATTACAGTGAATCACAATGTGGTCACAGTGTCAGATTCTGAGAATCGGTGTGTATGTTTGTGGGTGACATGCTCTTCATTACATTGTTTAATACAAATCTTTTTCATTTGCATTTGAGGATCTGGTTGAGGAGCTGGTCACAACAAATATAAGTCATTATATTTGGGCCAATAGGGTTACAAGAAGCATAGTGATTTGGATATGATTAGAATATGTGTAGATTATGTATAAACTGAGGATGATGAATAAAGTTTAATCACAAAGATAATAATAAAGTGCTCTGTACAACAATATTTGTATTTCCATCCATCAATGCCTGTGGACATACCATTCTAGTGTGTGTGGCTTTGTGCAGCTCAAGCCCTGAGGAGTCTTTTGTATACTTACAGTACGTGGGTGCATTTTTGCATTGCTGCCACTCTTTACAGTTTGAGAGACTCAGACACAGACAGAGAAAGAGAGTGTCGTTTGGAGGATGGATAAAAGACGGGGCTTCTTGGGTTCATCTTGTTCAAATTTAAATAGGCACAGAGCAGAAGGCCTGTGGAAAGTATAAGGAAGGTGCAGTATATATAATCCAATATGCTATGACTCATCTTTCACCTATTTTCTGATAAAGATGCATGAATCTGTTTTTTGCTGCTCTTGTAAGTTGATGTTTCCATCCCTTCAGAAGTCAGGTGAGATCACTGTAAAAGTCCTTTTCACTCATTTGTAATTCAGAGCACTTTAGAGGCCCAGAACTGTATAGCCAGTGCCTGAACTTATCAGAAATTACTCGGTAAGACAGTAACAGGGGGGAATTCTGCCTCCTGAAAGTAAGAGTACTTTACAAAAATTATTTCTGCCCCATTTGGCCAAGCTTCTCAGCGTCCTTGCACAGATATGCTGACTTAACTTGCTTGTCTGATGGTGGAGTAGTTACTGATTTAGACAGCGATGCACCCTTAAATGACAGTATCAAATAATAACTTTTGTCTGAGGTTAATCTGCTGTGCCACCAGGTGGCACAGTCATGTCTTCTTACAGTGAGCCTATCTTCCTACCAAATGTGTCAGTTAATTGCTTCACTGGTTAGTGAGGCTTTAAATTAGGTGGGGCATCACAGATATGTTATTTAATCAAAAGTCCCATTATTGACATAATATACAGTAGATGATAGTCAAATGTCATTTAAGTGATTTAAAGACTGCAAGTGAAATTATACACTTGATAATACTTGGGTTTATATCTTTGTCACAAAAGATTACTGGCCATAAAGAAGGCAAACATTTTTCGACTCAGAATAGGAAACTGCAATAATGTAAATAAAATAAACTAGTGAAAGTGGAGTTATTTTTCTCTAAATCACAATATGTATTTTAAAGGAGCAAATTCAGGTCAGCAGTCTGCCCTGTCACCTTGTATTCAGTCAGATGAAACACCAATGTTTACGTGTAGCACACTGCAATGAAACTAGTGAACTAGAGGCTCCAGAAAAACTGAAGTGGATAGAAGCTTTTATTTAAAAGTCAGAAGACAAATCTATGTTTAGGAACTATTGGCAATTGGTATATTTTGGTATTTACAAACTAATTACCTTTTTATATTCACACTTTTATGTCAAATAGGAGTAGACATTTGTTAGTTATCCACGTTTCCAAGTACAGCAATGAGGTGGCATACTGAGGTATTGGTTTGTGAAAAGCTTGTAACCTGTGGCAGGTTTAAACAAAAGGTTCTCTATGTTCATGTGTGCCAGGTAGTACATGTAGTTATATGTAGTTACATGTCCAATGAGTGAGATTCTCCCATTGCTTAATGGCAGTCATTGACATGCAAGAGTGTGCTTCAGTGAGAGAAATGTTGTTTTCTACAAGGCTACAAGGTGAACCTGAGTCACTCGTCTAGCAGTTCCTTTATCAGAGCAGAGCAGCAGGATGAAGGAGCACATCTTGGATTGATAGTGGTGCTGCCGCTGCTGACTAATCCTGCTCACTGCTGGTGAAATAAAGAAATACATAACCAAGGACTTGAAAAAGGAACAGAGTGAAAAATTCTGTTGTATAAAGAGCAGTTCAGAGGCTTTCAGTCATATAGAGGAGATCACTACTCCTGATCTAGCAGAGGCTGAAGACAGTGTCTTGGATTGGAAAAACAGACAGAAAGTATGAGAGATAGCGAACGGTGTGTGTGATCACATAGTACATTTAAAAACATCCTATTGATTTTCACAAATCAAATTTTCAGGATGGCACTGTAAGTATATTTAATATGAGAAGACTTTGTGTGTATTAAAAGAAGTACATTCAATTGTAATGGGTTCTACATAACCTTCTGGTGTACCTTTTATGGTGTCTGAGTTCAAAATCTGTTATTGCATTTTACACTCGACACACACATTAGTGTGGGAGATGGAAGGAGGTGGAATGCAGCAGTTCGATCATTTTCTTTCTCTCATTTGTTTGTGTAAATCACATTTCTAAGCCTTTTAAAGGGAGTTAACAGCCAGACATTTTTGCAGTTGAAGACGGCCAATATTCGAGCAGGGCTTTTATGTCATGTCTTTGCAATATGCAAATAGGAAAATCACTACAAATTTGCACAAATATGTCTTAAGCAGGATGCAGCAAAAAGGAGAGAAAAGAATGATTGCTTTGCTGAGATGAAATTTGGAAAACAAATTTAATGTGATTTTACAACAAATACAGACAGTATGAGAAATGAAGTTTGCTGTCTGTGTTTAACTGTGAATAACAGCACATCTTCATGATTGTAAAACCCTCAGAGTCCCTGTAAATGATGGGAAGTGGGCTATGACTCCAATCATGTCAGACAGAAAGAAAACCTGGATTCAAAGTCATTAAAATGGTTCATTGCTCTATTTTCTAATTTACTAAGATTAATAATAGGTGATGAACAACATATACTCCAAGGAGTTCTTTAATTTGCAGAAATTTACACCAATACATTCCACAAGAACACTTTCTGGTTAGTGAATAAAGCTAAGAAGAAAGATGAAAAAAAGCAGAAATTACAAACTGATTGTGACATGATATAATAGTAGATTCCATAAAACTTAGAGCAGCGACTAAGAGCTCTGTAGGTCAATTTATACACCCATACTTCACCAATAAAAGCATTTCAGAGAAAAGCACCGTTATTGAGCTGCTGAAAGCACAGATTTGTGCAACGCAGTCAAAATGTACTGACTGGAGCTTTGGGAAGTATTGTACTTCTTTGTAGTGTCTTTTTGCCACAATGAGTATTTTCAATACTAAATAGATAATGCAGAAGTCTAGAGGCACGGAAGTACCCTTCCCCTCAGCCCGTGCAGAGTGTGCTGAATATGGGTGATGTTCTGCCCGGAGGCAAACTGTGGCAATAAAAAGACTTTCAGGCGGACAGGTTGTCAGCACACGCTTAGTTACTGATGGTGCAATTGCTGCTCATACTAGATTCTTGAAGGCTCTGATGGATGCATGATGAATGCATCTAAAATGTCCACAAAAGATGGTTTGATGAAAAGTGCAGTGGTATTTCCTACAGGATGTAGCGCATGCAAAAGTATGACAGCATTTTCAATGTACAAACTAACCAGCCAAATGTATAAACTAATTGGAAACTGAAAATACCATAACTTTTACCTTCTTACATTGAACAGAACAGTATTGACACTTACTTATCTTATTTAAGAGGCCTTATTTCAGTCAAAACTGTTGCCCAGCCAATAGAAGAGACAGATGGCAACAAAATCAAATGAATGTCATAGTATTTTCAGTAGTTACTTTTTTATACAGTGCACTATATGAATTTTTCGTTTGGTCTTCTTCTAAGGTACTATCTGCAAGTGAATACCTGAGATCGAGGTCAGCCTACTCAAAAGAAAAGCGCCTTGAATGGCATGTTGAATTAACACTGGGCTCAGCATTATTTCCATGCAGATTGAAGTAGAAGTCCTGCATCTTCCTCTGGACTTCAGAAAAGCTCAGTGAAAGACATGGTACATGCACCCATTCCCCCCTTGCTATCCACTTCCTTTGAAAGGATGACAGCTACATCACAGTGAGTCAAAATTTTGAAGCCAATACTTGGCAGCGCAGCAATATTTTTTTTTTTTCACTGAGCAGAGGAAATCAGGGATCCTACAGACATCACAGAATTCACTTTATTTCCCTTGCTGCCTGTGCTCCCTCTGTTGTTATCCTCTGAAGGCTCAGTATGACCCCCAAACACAGCAGACTCACTTTGTTGTTATTTTCAATATAAAATATCCATTCAGGGATTACTTGATGCTTCTCAGTGTTTATTCTCTTCTCCGCCTACACAGTTCCCACTAAATGCAAGACAAATTGAGCATTTTCCAAACAGGCACTTCAGTAGAAGTATTTGTCAAAATCGTGCCCCATGTTAAAGCATTTGACAGTTAATAGAGCGTGTGCACACGGCCATGGTGATGAGTTTTGAGTATATTTCAGGGAGAGCAGTAGCAGTTGTCCTTATGGCTATTAACCACTCAATTAAGACTAAATAGAGAGAAAATCATGAATACAAAAAGTGTTTGAAGGATGGAGGAAAGAGGAAAAAGAAGAGTGAAGATCCTTGCTTCCCAGTAAGCTCAGATGAAGCTACATGCATCTATGCTGTGTTCTGCATCATTGATCTCCTCCTGCAGACTCACCCACTAAGCTCTGGTCATACTTACCATCATCCCACATTTCTCATTGGCTTGCCCGATGGGTTTTTGTCTCATTTGGTTTCCTGTAAGCCAGTGCAGTAAAGCCCCACCCCAAGCTACCCCTTCTACAAACACACACAGACAGACTACAATTTGCATAATCTCCACATCAAATTTCTGTTTTTACACTGTCACTGTTACTTCTGTTATACTGAATAAGTACAATCATCCAATACAATTACTCTCTCTGCAAAAGAAAAAAACCCAAAACATAATCTCGTCATCTGCTGTGTGTTTTGTGGCACCTGTGTGAACTAGCACTGCTGTTTGCAATCAGACTGAATGCTTTACAGGACACTCACAAGGGTAAGGCCAGGGTTCTCAAAGGTGAGCACTGCCTCAGTGTTAGGCATTTATCACCACCACTGGAGGAATCATGCTCTGAATGCAGAGTGGTATTATGGGATGCTGGTCTTTTGATGTTGCCAGTGATAAACATTATGCTTGAGGCCAAGTGTGTCTTCCGTCATTATTTAGAGGACGTTAAATTGGAATTCCTTGCCTGTAGGCTGACCTGGATTACTTAGTAAATGGTATGTTTACAAACAAGCAACCATGTCCTCGTGGGAGAGATAAGGGATATTATGAATATTGTTTCCTTTATTTTGTAGTATTTCACTATAGAATTCATGCTGTTGAAATACAGTACTGTGCAAAAGTCTTGAGCCACCCCTCAATTCTTTATATTTTGCATTTGAGGAGCCAGACTTTCTTGTAATTTTTCAGAAATAGTTCTCTAGGGTTTCTGAAGGTTTTCCAAAGTGTTTCTTTGGTCATGCTGCTTTTTCATTTATTTTCAGTCCAGTCCTTGTACCTGACCATTTTCAGAGGATCACTTAAGATCAGATCACTTAACACTGATCTGAAACATTCAAGCATAAAAAAGGAATCTAATTCAATGGATGAATAAGTGTTGTGTCTACACATAACTGACAACTTGGCAAAGAACCAATTTTAAATTGCATCTTTAAGCATTTTGTTACTAGCAGTATGTCACAAAAATAAATCTTGACAAATTCCAAAGATAATAGTTTGACAGGCAAAAACAGTATTTCCATGTATGTTTGCACGTTTCAATAAATTGCTGCACATATTTCTGATTTTCTCTGCAAAATATAAATAAATGACGGGTGTTTCAAGACTTGCAGGTTTTGCTTTTGCAGATTACTGTACAAAACTGTATTCTTTTAAAATATCATATTAGTTCATGGAAGTTATGTTTTTCCAATATTTTTATTTACGGGATAGATCTACAGTATAACACTTTCAGTCATTGTATGTGGTAATATTTATTCTTCAAAGTCTTTTTTTTCTTATTTATAAATTTCAAAATGCCATGTGGATGCACAGATTTTTTGAATTTTTCAAAAAGTCTGAGCTTTAGAAATGACAAAAACACCTGTGATCTAGCTGGCAAGAAAAGCCTCATAATTGCATAATAATTTCTTTTTTCACAGTTTCTGATAACATACCAGTTGGAATTGCAGTTTTTATGCATTTTGTTTTAATGGTGACAAAAATAGATGCATTAGAACATGGAATTATTACAGAAATATTAGGCCAAAACAAAGACATACAAACTGTTCACATGTGTGCCATTGTAGATAACGAATTTAAAAGAGCATCTGTTGCCATGTGTTGAAGATGGAGAGGGTGCTGCAGTGAATGTGAGTTGTTATGGCAAATATATCCAGAGAATGGAATCTGCATTCTGTTATCTGGTAATGACCACAAATCTCTGAGCAAACAAAAATAATTTCAAATCCTAAAATAAAGTAGTTACCGGCTGTTGCAGGATCAATTAGTGATTCCTTTTTCAGTTAAAACAATGATAAATACTGTCACCTTGGGGTGATTGCAGACCTTTCAGTCTTCTTCTTCCACTTCTTGTCACTTCTTGCTCATATCAAAAGGACACATCTGACTGGCTTGTAAACACCCCATTTCAAAGTTCCATTCCTGTTTTGAGTGGTACGGCAAAACAGAAACAATATATCCTTCAAATTCTGACAAAGTCTGTTTCAAAAAAAAAGAAAAAAAAAAGGGGGGCAGTTTCATGATCATCCGTTACAAAATGACATGCTTTCATCCCTGCTACATCCTCCCTTGGTATGTCACTATATCTATCCCAGCTTTCTTTTGCCCTCCTTTTTGCTTTTGGCAGGAAAAGACAGGAGACATGAAACATTTCCCCATTTTTTTTCCTTTTTTTTTTTTTTTTTTTCTTTCCAAGG
>VUQS01028454.1:0-10187 GCA_015108495.1 Heterochromis multidens | reverse complement strand
TTTAGCTTGACAAGGCTTGTGAAGACAAGTCGGAGAGAGGAGGTGTGCCATTTTTCTTCAACCGCCAACCAACAAAATATAACAGCTTCTCTGCTCTGGAGAGATCACCTTTCCCTCAAAGGCCCCAAAAGCAGCAGCAGCAACTTCTTTGAGATTTCTGAAATGAAAGTTGTGAAGGGACATCAAGAGCATACAGTATACTATACTACATACTCAAGCTGCTAGCTTACAGTCAGCATCACATTTGTCTTATCTAATGTACTGTACAAATTTCAGATTTTTGACATATCTCTTTTATAGTTATTATACTTTATTATGGGAGTCTAAGTTAAGTTTTTGTTATAATTTTGCCTTTTTTCCCACAAAGAGATTTTGATAATATCAACTGCTTCTACTCTCTTAAAACCCTCTGCTCACACTTCCTGGTAATAGGCTTGTCTCAGATACAAAAGGCTGAACTTGACATCTACCTTGTGATGTCAGTGGTTGTTGGCAGGTTGATGGACAGCCAAGAATGGCAGAGTTGCCCCCTTTCTAGCTAATTAGCTCATAGAAGGAAATGAATGCAGTTTCAGCAAGGCTAGCGCTTATCAAAAAAATTCCATTCCCCCTGCAGACATGATGATAGACAGGCCTTTTTACACCAGCATGGCCTTCTAGGCAGCACTATTAAAAGGAATTGGAGCCGTTTGAATAGGCACAGTAACTACAGATGTATCGAGAGGTTAGGCTACTCACCCTAAAAGATTGTAATGAAATGCTAGATATTTGAAAAAAAAAATATTATTACAAATGTTTGAGTTCTGAAAAGCTGAATGTGAGTGTGCAAAATGTCCAGAGAAAAGATTAAAAGGGCAAAAAAATTTGGTTTTATGGGACACAACATTTATCAGCTCAGCTTCCCACAGAAGTGGAAGCCAGATGACCCTGAAAAACCTGCCAGCAAAGCACCGGGCGAAGTAAAGAGTCTGTTTTGTAATGGATGGAAGATTTTTTCTTTATATATTCAGTACACATAAACACATCAGAGCACACCTCGCTTGGGGGAGGCGACAGGGGCTGCAGAGAGAGTGTGTAGTGGCATAGAATTACCATGAATAATTAAAAGACTGGTGTGAGCATTCTGGTAGCTCTTTGATTGACTCTGAAAGCCCCAGGAAGAAATTGGCAGATGAGAGCAAACTGCAAAATGGCCAGCTCTTTGCTCTCAGCTCCCTGCCTAAGATTTGCTTGGCTAAAACCTTGAATCAGCAGTGTGCTAGGAGGCCCTTTTTGTGTCTGCCTGCCCCAGAGTGAAATCCAAATTCTGCTCATCAAAAAATAAATAAATTAAATAAAAGAGGGAAAAGCAAAAGAACATAAGTTGGCATGTGGACACTGTGAGGTTACATGCTTGGCTTTCTTGGTATTTGCTTGTTCATCTTTTCATCAGTGTATGCTGAATGATTGGGAAATTGTTGAAGGTAGGTCGTCATTTCTTACATTCAACTGTCATATTCTTAGCAATTACAAAAGAATAAAAATGGCTGACAGAAGTTACTGCTGGTGAGACTGGCCCATAGGGTGTCATTGGCAAATTTGCTGAGTGCTCAAGAAGGAGAGGTCATCAGGGACTGGGGCTTGGCAGCAGCCCCTCACCTTCCCAGAGTGTCCGGATGTGTACGGCATCCCATTACTCATCCATATCATTTTGCCAAGCCAGCACCAATGTCCTATGTGACATGAAGGCCATTCAGCTAAATGAAACCTACAGGTGACTCCCTCCTTGTTATTTTGTTGTGCTCTCTTTGCGATGTCAGAAAATCTGTTGATCCACTGTGCAAGTATTTCAGCCTGCTCTTGGTCTTATGGATTTCTTCAACATCTACCATTTGCTGTATCCTTCAGTGTGATAAAAGGACTGAACATTTCAGTTGTACAATATGTTGACAATTCACTATCACCATGTTGCCATGGTTAGTGCTGGGGAAAAGAACTATATCTCTGTATGGCATTCTGTATGCATGACAGGAAGGAGAGAGACTATAAATAGGCGATTTGTACAAAAGGCCATATTGTTGATTGTTACCTCTCTGCTGCTCTGAGGCCATAGTGTCAAAATCTGCTAACCACTTTCAGGATTAATACAAAACAAATATTCATTTTACCATTATTATACAATCAAAAAGAATTAGATTCAAAATAATTATTAATTATTGATCATATTGTAATTAGAAATGCTGGGATTTATCTGCTTTGGGTCTTATTTCAGTTTGGTTTTGGGATGAACAGTTTGGACCAGCCTAATTAATAATTGTAGTATTAATAATAGATTCTGCTCTCCTTCACAAAAAGTATTAGTTATCTGTTAGTTATCTTTTGTACAGTGGATTTACTAATGAGGCTCAAGCTTTTAAAAAGTACATACAATAAGCTCAATTAAGTGGCTACCAAATATAAGAAAAATCTCCAGAAGCATGCCATTAAATATAAAAGCTTTATTCACTAACAATTGCCAGTGTTGGGGTCGTTACTCAAAAAAAGTAATGTATTACACATTACTTTTCTGAAAAGGAGTGCAGTTTGTTACCTAATTACTCACCAGAGACGGTAATTTGTTACACTACTCTTTACTTTCTTGTTACTCCGTAAAATGACCTGAAATGCATTGTCTCATAATTACCAGTTAACAAAATAAACCTGAGGCTACAGTCCCACACACCAACACAAATTACTATTGTAATGAGGGCACACATAGGATCTTTCTTTAAGTTTTTACATATAATCACAAAGCTGCCAAGAACAAGCAAAAATGAAAACCAGCCTATAAAGACTTCAAAGCGATCACTACAGTGATTCTACTGTAGAAACATGAAGAGGTAGAAACGGAGGCTGCAAGCCTAAATACCTGACTATGGACTGAATTTCTCATTCTATGATCCTTTGTGCAATGTGTAAACATCTAGATTTACATAAGATTCTTCCAAGAGTATTAGCGTAAAAGATAAATCTTGACTCAAACATAGTAATAGAGGTGGACTCATTGTGATGTGTTACAGTTCATTTCTATCAAGGTTACATTTTAATTGGTGTCAGTTCTGTTTATTATTTTATGTATGGTAGTCTTAGGTTCAAGTATTTTCAGGGTTTCCACAGTGTCTTCTAATGCTGGTTGCCTGAGGGCAGCAGGTTTTGTTAATTCTCCCAAAGAACCCCTGTAACATATGCACATTAAATGCAGGTGAGTTGCCACATCTCTTCAACATCAACATACAAACATTTAGCTTTCATCAAGCATTCCTACATAAAATACAGATGTTGGAATAGTGCTAAAGTGATGCACAGGGAGTCTTTTCTAAGATAAAAGGTATTTTAAAGTCCAAAAGGAAAGTATTACATCTATTTTCTATGTTTGTCTGTGCCGCTTAGGAGTTACAGTTGTACACTAAAAAAACACCTTAATCATTATATTGGGTTATTAAATCAGGGTCATTAAAAGTAAAGCCTTTAACTTTTGGACAAATTTTGGAACAGAAATAGCTATTTAAATCACATTTGATTGTTTATATGACAAAGTACAGTCTTCCATGTCAAAATCAGATTCTTTTCCCTTCCATCCATCCTCAATACAACTACATAACTTTTGCTTGTGCTATATGCCATGTCTCAGTAGCAGTGTCTCTGCTCTTGTGCCGAGCGTAAACATAGGTCATTAGCTCTTGCAGTCGCAAAGGTCAACTACCCATCTATTATCGGAACACAGTGACAAGGAAAATAACACATGATGAATATAGCAGAATAAGTAAATAACATGGGTAACCAATTTAATTCGTAGAAAGATGTATTATAGTGAATGAACCATTGTTCAACCAAGGCAATTTGATCAGAATTTCATATATCTGCTGCATTCCACTGAGGTGTGAAAGGTTTGACAGAATGATAGAACAATAAAGAGAGGTAGATTGATACAATGGAAAAGGTGTGAAAAATTGTTATATGTCACTGTCAGTCATACGTAATTTTTCAACCTGTAGTATCTGATTGCGAGCATCAGCAGCACGGATGGCCCACAATTTTCTACTCCGTTCTATATTACCCATGACCACAAGAAAAAAGCCTCTGGCAAAATATACCTTGAAAGTAGCTTTAGAGTGAATGGAAAGTGTGTGTGTGTGTATGTGTGTGTGTACGCACGTGTAGGTGTGTGTGTGTGTGTGTGTGTGTGTGTGTGTGTGTGTGAGAGAGAGAAAGAGAGAAAGGGAGAGAGAGAGTAAGAGGTGATGGAAAAAGAAAGAAGAAACATAGTGAGAGCACTGTAGGTAGGCAGTGAAAGTAATGGTGCTGTTTATGGATTGGGGCTATTTTGTACATCAAAGTACACAGAAAAAGGAGAGAGAGAGACAGAGAGCGAGAGAGAGAGGGAGGGGAAGGTCTGCTGCAGGCCATTTGATTGTCATTGTTTCTCCTAGGTCATGTGGGAGTGCATACGCCTTGTTTCTATTCTTTTTGTTTTCCCTCTTCTGTTCTTCCTTTCTCCCCAGTAATATCAAGCAACACTGTTAAAAATGCCATTGACATAAGACTATAACAAGCACAGCTAGCTCTTTGTTGTTTCCACGGATCAAAAACTCTGTGCTCTGTGTCCTGCCTCTCTTTGTGTCTCTCTAATATGCTGTATGTGACCTACCCTTCTAAGCCTTTCATAATCATTTTAAAGTAGTCAGTCTTAATCGCTTCATCCCTTTCCTTAATCTCATCATACCTATTCTTTAATCTCCTCAGAGAAATACTCTGTCTGCATACACGGTTATTCTTAACATAATCATTATGGATATATAGTCCAAATGAGCATGTTTCATTTTTCTTTTGGGCCCAAGATTTGATTTCATTACTGTTCACTAATCTAGGTAGCCGCCGAACATCTGTGCAAGTATCCACAACCCCATAAACACAAGAAACGCATGCAATATGCAGCCGACTGTCCATTTGACACTAAAGGTTAATATATGGATCAGAAATGAGGGTATCTGAGTGACAAGTGCAGAAAGTTAATGGAAATCAACAAGAAAACATCGGTCATCCTTTGACGTACGTTTACACCCATGTTAATCAAAAAGTCACAAAATGGAGCCTCTTCTTTTTTCTTGACACTCTGCAGAGTGTCCTTCAGGTCTCCTTCCAGCGTCATGTGTGAGAGCCTGTCCAAAGAGATTTGACAAGGGCCCTGCAAGGAGAAGGAAATAAAATCCAGAGAGATGAGGCAAACATATTAATCTTGTTAAGTTAAACGCCGACCCCCACCTCCTCTCTCTGTGCTCCTCTGCTCTACTCTTCTCCCCATTCCCCTCCCAGATAATGTGCAGTGCTCACAGTGAAAAATCAGCTAATTTCAGAGCACGACTCAGTCTGGCTTACAGAGGCTCTTAGGGTGGTGCTGAGCTCTGTACAACTCCTCCATTAGTCGCCCCCCACCACTGTCTCTGCCTTTGTCTCTGTCACTGTTTCTGTGTCTGACTGTGTCTTTTTCCAACACACACACACACATTAAATCTTCAGTCCCTGTCTCTGTCTCTTTCTCTCTATCTCCCTCTGCACAGACATTTACAGGAAAACACGCACACATTTATCTCAGCCCTTCATCCTCGGTCCATCTGTGACCTTGAGATGTATGATGGATGCTGGTCTTTGATGTAAGTGAGTTTTAAGTTTTAGATTGACAGGGATGGAACATATTGATTATGTTACAGAGAGAGATTGGGAGTGGGGTGAGACACAAACATACAATCCCACAAATTACAAGGTAAAAAAAGAGGAAAAAAGAATGGCTTGTAGTGAGAGTGTAGAGTTGATGGACAATGTTTCCCCCTTGTGGTGCTGGAAAGCAGGTAGGATCTCTTTCTAGTGTGTCTTTAAAAGCCAAGCAAAGCATCTGGGGAAATGGGGGCTGGAGTTTGCTGAGTGCAGTGACTGTGTGCCCCCTGGGGAATGAAAAGGACATGGAAATTAAGCCCAGTGTTCAATTTTGATCTCTGTTTGTTTGTCTTCTCAACTAACCTACTCTCTCTCACTCTCTCTCGCTCTCTTTCACCCTGAAAAATACAAATATCTTTAATTAGCATGAAAGGAAACAGCAAGCAGATGTGACTCACATCCGATCAGGAGCTTTCTGTTGAAGTGAGACCCAGTGTAGACTTTTTGTTTGAGAGTTTCACCCCCGATTGAACCATTTCAAAGGTTTAAGAAGGCTGGTACCCATTTTAAGCTTTTTTTGTTGTTGTTAAATAGGCTTAATTTGAACATAGTATTAGAATTTTTCTTTTTTACAAAAAAAGACGTTAAAACATAACTAGGTTAAAACTTAAAAGTATATGACTTCTCAATCTTGTGTCACAAACAAGAAAGAACTGAACTCAATCTCTCAGATATTCAGTTTTTTTCTTTTAGTAGAGCAAATTGGGAAATCTTATCAGTCATCACTGGCAGATGTTGTACAGCAAAAGAGAAAATTGCTTTTTGAATTTCACTTTAGTCACTATCTCTTCCATTCCATGCTTTCTAGTGATACAGTATGTGGTCTCTACTGAGTAATGAGATTAGTCTGTAGCTTAAGTGACCATTGAAAAGCCCACATCTTCATCATATCCGACCAGATTTCCATTTTACATCCTTTAGATCTTCTTGGCCTTCAGAAGTATAGAGGTCAGGCCACTTATGCTGACCACTGTTTTTTAGAGGGCACCAGTGAAAGAGAAGACAGACAGACAAAGAGATTAAGAGAGACTGATAGAAGCTACTGCGGGAGATGGCAGGGCACTAAGTTTTGAAGCATATCATCTCTGCACTTTGCAGCAGTATGCCATTAAATGTATATATTTGGTTGAGTAGGTTTGATCTGAATGTAGAAATAAGCAGTGTAGTTGCCTCTACGTTAAATTTCAAAGTTACTGTCCATCTTTCTAGCCTCTTGGATTAATTTGGGAATCTAACAAAACTGACCAACAGACGGAAGGGAGACACATCAAAGCTGAACCTTGTATCACTTGGCTGTTAACAGTCGCTGGTATAAAGTGTGTATGCATGCTTGTACGTTCACCAAATGTCCAGACATATGGCCATCCCGTTGCTGCAAAGATGCTATTAATGCTGCACTGCCCTGAGAGCTTATACTGTATGTGGCTGTCATTCAGAGATGCCTCGATACCACTGCCTGTCTCCACCGTTATGGTGCTGGCTTTAAGCTCTTGATGACACTTTACAATGAAAGATGGAGATTATTCCTCAAATGCGCAAGTGAGATGGGGCAGATTATCTCTGTGCAGCTATCTCTACATTGCTGAAACTTAGTACCAATGCTCTCAGTTTTCCCTGGCAGCCTAATGTTCGGCTGCATGGAGCTCGGAGCTTTAGTTTATTCATGATATCAGAACGTGCCACTTTTCTGCAAGCCCTCTGAAAGGACTTACATAACAAAACAACTGCAGTGCTAATGCTGTGAATATCATAACAAACTGTATTTAGTCTGACAACAACGATACAGAGAGACTACATTTTTATGAATGTTTGCTCTTCAGTGACCTCATGTCAGGATTAACTCTATTTTAGGTCAGAGAAAATCTGCTTGTTATGGGTTGCATAAAGTGCCATTTTCCTCCTGGAAAATCTATGCAAAGATGATGTGGAGCTTGACTTTTAACACCACGGAAAACAAAAAAAAATTGTTGTGTGTGATGTTGGCTTATAGTTTAAATACAGTGAAACACTTTTCTATACATGGTAGATATCAAAGGGGTGTGTCTAACAGACATCTAAACTTTCAGATTAATTAGTGTTTTAAAACACATTCTCCGTTCACTTTCTCTTTACTTATATAATCTTTCAAATGTTTGATAGCGGTTGCAGAAAACATAACATAAATTAATAAAAATTAATAATACATAAAATGTGGAATTATGTGATTCTACCTTTTGTAGAGACACACAGGTGAATCTTGTAGTGCTGGTTGTCTCTCTAATTGCTGCACCAGTATTCAGTAGTGACTCTGTAACTGATTAGGGCTCACACATTTAGACTGAAACATCTACTCTATGCTAAACTACGTGTTGAATCAATTTCAGGTCAAATAGCATTGAAATGTGCATTTGAAAATGGATGCGCTTGAAGAGATGAACACTGGAAGGCCTCTGAGGGTCCAGCAGAAATCACAGGGGGCATGACATTCTTTAGCTAAGAGAGAGGCAAGAACCCTTTCAAGAACAAGTACAGGAGAATAATTGGAGTACAAGTGCTAGACTCGCATTACCGGATCATGAGGGTAAGTGCTTGAGAGTTTGTGTGTGGTTGTGTATGTGTGTGTGTGTTGGCAAGGAGAGAAGGAGAGAACAGAGACAGATCATGAGACAGACAGATGAAGATGGAGCCTGAAACACAGAGACAGATAGCCCTAAAGGTTGGATACCCTGGGAAGTCAGAGCAAAGGCAGTAACATGAGCTAAAACCAATGCTTTACAGCTGTTGAGAAAGAGAGAGATGGGACAAAACCTCCTGAGATGAATCCGGGGTTAAGTGCTAGCTAAATGCCCAGTTTAGTTTAGTTTAGAGTGTCATTGAAATCATTTACCCCATCATACCTCTCAGAAATGAATGGAAATGTTTGTGTTCCATCACTCTTCATGGTCATGAGGGTAGCCTGTGTCCATATGTAGAGATCTGTGTGTGTGTTTGTGTAAGTAAGTAAGTAAGTAAATTTTATTTATATAGCGCTTTTCACAGATAAAAAATCACAAAGTGCTTCACAATAAAACAAGAAATAAAAATACAACATATAACAATGTAAAACAATAGAATACAACATAAAGGACAAATTAATTAAAAGCTTGTCTATATAAAAATGTCTTCACCTGCTTTTAAAACGAGTCAATGGAGTCTGTACAGCATAAAGACAGTGGAAGATAATTCCACAACCTTGGTGCCACTGCCTGAAAAGCCCGATCACCATGAGTTTTGAATTGAGTGTGTGGGGCCACCAGCAACCTCTGACCTGATGACCTTAGAGCTCGGGAAGAGGAATGAGGTTTCAGCAGGTCAGAGATATACTGGGGAGCTTGACCATGTACGGTCCTAAAGGTTAAAACTAAAATTTTCAAGTGAAACCTAAAATGTACTAGCAACCAATGAAGAGAAGCCAAAACTGGAGTGATATGTGATCTTCTGTCGGTGCCAGTTAAAAGTCTTGCTGCAGCAGTCTGTACAGTCTGAAGGCGATCCAAAGCTGATTTGTTGAAACCAGTAAAAAGACCATTACAATAATACAAACGGGAAGAAATAAAAGCATGAATAATCATCTCAAGTTCAGCCTTTGACACCAGTAGTCTGAGTTTTGAAATATTCCTTAGACGATAAAAACAGTTCTGAACCAGCTGTTTGGAGTGATGCTCAAGCGACATTGAACTGTCAAATATGACACCCAGGTTTCTGAGGCTCGACTGAACAGAAGAGTCTAAGAAGCTGATATGCCGCCTAATTTCTGAAATCATATGGTCAGGAGCAATAATCAAAGTTTCTGTTTTATCAGAATTTAACTGGAGGAAGTTTTCGTTTAACCATTGCTTGATTTCTGTAAGGCAATTACTTAAACTAGACAATTTATAAAACTCAGACTTTGAAAAAACAATATAACTGAATGTAGTCAGCATAAAGATGATAAGAAATATTATTGTAACGCCTAATAATTTGGCCTAGGGGGAATATATAGAGCAAAAAGAGAATCGGATCCAAGACAGATCCCTGAGGTACCCAACAAGGCAGAACTGTTGTTTCAGACATCACTTGATTCACACAAACAGTAAAAGATCTCTCAGATAAATATGACATGAACCATTTTAAAACAACACCAGTAATCCCAAACAAGTCCTTAAGCCTGTTTATCATGATAATGTGATCAACAGTATCAAAGGCAAAGGTGAGATCCAACAGAACCAGAACTGTGTACTCTCCAGAGTCTGCTGCCATCAAAATGTCACTAGCCACTTTAAGTAAAGTCGTTTCAGTGGAATGCAATTTCCGAAAACCAGACTGGAAAAATCCATAACATTATTTTTCTCCAAGAAGTAGTTAACTTGTTCTGCTACTGTTTTTTCCAAAATCTTTGACACAAAAAGCAATTTGGATATTGGCCTGTAACTGTTTGGAAGAGATGGATCCAAATTAGG
>VUQS01028451.1:32478-49155 GCA_015108495.1 Heterochromis multidens | reverse complement strand
TTTAAAGGCCCCCAAAAAAAAAAAAAAACCCCCCCCCCCCCCCCCAAACGCCCCTGCCGTAGCGTGTATAAATTAATGAGAAGTTTATATTTACCAGCTTTTGACTGTGTCATGAATGCAGCACAATGGCTCTGCGTGCAGGGGGGAGGAGGGGCGTCGTCAGTGGATAGTGTGTGGGCGTGGCTGCTGTATGCAAACGATCCACGCCCCCAAGCGCCTTTCCCCCGTGAGCGGTGACGTCACACGAGCGGCCCGTGTTGGTTCCAGCTGACTGGCAGAGAGAGAGAGAGAGAGGGAGAGAGAGGAAAATAAGAGCCATCAGCACCATCTATCCGCCTCTCATACTACTGGATATTATTATTTTTTCCGGGGATCTCTTTATTTCCGTCATCTTATAATTATTTCGCCCTTCTTTTTGTTGTTCGCGCTTTTCTGTCTTGGAGACTTCACACCACCGCGACTCGACTCTACTCCGCTGTTTCTACTGCCTTTATTTCAGCTCTCTTAATATTGTTTATAGCTCCCTACGGAACCACCGAGCGAACGACCGACCAACTAACCGACTGACAGCTACTCCTGGAGGATGAATTAGACTCGGTCAACATGGTGCCATTTTGGAGATAAATCCTCTCTCTTTCTTTCTTTTTTATTTCCTTTTTCTTTTGCACATTTTCTTGCATGGGACTGGCGACTATCAGGTGGACACCCTGAGCGCACACGCGTCACCTGTCCGCGCACCTTTTGACGGCGCGCCTGTCACTTAGCATCACTAAGTGGATTATTTTGATCTTACAGTCTATTGCAGGTTGCTCCACTCCACTTCCTCTTCCCCTCATCTCCCCCCTTCCTCCTCTTCCTCCCGAGAAGTTATGTCAAGGCCTCTCACTCAGCTCCTACCACCGGATCTCCCTGCCGGGGCCACCAGCCCCCAGTTTGGGGCCAGCAACCCGGCTGGAAGTGGCCCCCAAGGTGGACACCTGACCTCCATGACCAACCTGAAGTCCCTGCTTCAACTGCCAATCAAGGCCGACCAGAGAGGCTCCAAGGACTGTTGCGAGATGAAAGGTGAGTGTGCGCACGTGTACACTTTGGAGCGCGTGTGAGAGAGGGATCCAATAGGCACAAACTTCTTAAAGGGCCACTAATGAAATACCTCAGCCGTACAGACGCACTTTTTAGTGTATTATAAGCGCAATATAGGTCTGTGTTACGCTTGTGTGATGCATTTTATTGTGGGAAATGTCTACATTAAGTGCAATAAAGTAAAGATAATATAAACTTTATTTACAATGCATTGTGCACACATTTGCAGTCCTTCGAGATATTAAATGACTGAATATTAAAATGAATTGTTGATTTATCAGTAAATTTATGATTAAAGACTTATTGGGCCATGTTTTCAATGCTTTTACTCAAGTGAAAAAGCCAGATTTTGTCTGTTTCCCCACCTTTTCATATGTGGAAAAATGGCTGCTTGATTTTAAGCTGATTATATTAGGGTTTTGGACACATCACCAGCTGCTGTCATGAGCATTTGTCACTATTTTTTAAGCTAAATAACAGATAATGAAATAAATAATGGGCTGCAGCCCTGATTTTAAAAACAATAAACAGTAGCTTATATTCTTTGTAGAAATATCACAGGGATTATTCATTAGTTTGTGTATGTGTGTGTGTGCATGTGACTGAGTGGGTAGGTGTGATTGTAAAAAACAGAGGAGGCCCTGCTTATCCAACACACACTCACATGCACATTGTTTTCTTTGCAAGCCTTCCTCCTTCTGGCCTGCTGCATTTTTATATTAAACGCTTCCCTTTTGCATTTGGTGGTGGTGAAGTGAAATGATCTAGAAGAGGAGGAGGAGGAGGAGGAGGGAAGAAGAGGGTGTAAAAAAAGAAACACAATCTGGAGTGGATGCCATCAAAAATCCAGCCAAAGCAGCAGAAGCAGCAGTCGTTTGGTTTGTTTAAATAAAGGTTACTGAGTGGGATTGAATTGTTTCCCATCCTCCAGCTGCCACAACAAATATTAACCAGCCTGCCTCTCCTTCCTCTCTTTTGCTGTGGGGATATCATAACTCCCAGTCAGCTGTTGTCACACACATACACACACTTTAGACTTGTGAGGCAGTGATTTGCGTCGATCCTCTTGTGTGCTCACTACCAGTACATTAAGTCAAACCTCAATTAAACCGATAAAAACAACACATTTATTTAACATGAGGCAATAAAAAAGTGTCCTCACAAGAATAGAAGGTTGTCAAGAGTCAGTGCCTCATGAGTATAGATAAAGCTGAACACACACATTCACACAGAGTGGGGGAAACAAAGGAATGGCACTGTCCAGTGGCTCCCTGCATGTTCTTGGCCCCTGGTGGCTTTTTGGTGCCACTGCAGCTCCTTTCTCTGGAGCAGGAGGAGGAGGAAGAGGAGAAGATGATGGTGAGCACAGCTGACAGCCTCTCCATGGAGTCAGAAAGAAGCTCAGTACAGTATCCTCCTAATGAGAGGAGATGCATTCAGGGGCATGAAGAAGATGTTTTTGCCCCTGATTCTCATTGCTGCTCCCCTTCCACAATGCAGCCCTTCGCCTTGCTGCTGTGTTTTTTTCCCCCTGGCTAGCTTTGTTTGACGCCTTCACAAACACCCACTCTATCTAGCACATCTCTCTCTCTCTGTATCGCACATCTTTGAGTTTTCCCTCTCACACTTTCCTGTCTTGCTCTCTTCTCGTCTTCCACTCGCTTCACAACAGCGGTCCCTCTGCTGATTTACATTTTCTCAGGCTTTGTCTCCCTTCCTCTCTGTCGTCATCTCTTACTCTCATCACCCAAACTTATTTTTTTTTCCAAAGCCATTTATTTGCATCTCTCTCCTCTTCCATCCCTTGTAAATCTCTCTTTTTTTTTTTTTGCACATCTCGCTTATATTTGCATGCATCTCTTCTTCCAAGCCTCTACTGCCATGTTTCCTCTCCTCGCTGCTGTGCTGCGGGTCAGTTCACAGTCTGCCAGATTTTAATGACTTGTCCACTTGAGTTCAAAGTGTCACTTTGATTAAGCTGTGTCACTTCCACTTATTCCTCCCATCCATTCGCCCTCTGGTTCTTCCTCACGCTGCTTTACTGAAAAGGGATTTCCCCATGTCTTTTAATGACGTCGCCCTCTGTTGCCTTTAGATTATCTTTTCATTTTCCTTTGCACTTCAATTACTTCACTTAAGCTCCTGTGATCTCTTCTGAGGTGTCTGCTCAACACTCCGGCTAGTTAGATTCATGCACTAAGCTTATACTTGAGAGTATACTGCCTTTATTTTGAGGCAAGAAAAAGACTTGCTGCCACCACCTTTATGTCAGTGATGTTTTATGGCTATGTTATTTATATGCATGTGTCTTTGTAATGCTTACATGTGCTAGATACTGTCTGTCAGCACTGATAGTTGTTGCAAACCTTAAAGCACTTATGCATCATTGCATGTTGTATGTTCAGGTTGGATGGACTGCTTTGTCCGTTCATAGACTCAACCACTTGTACGTTCTTATTAGGAAGCTTGACCTACATCTGTCAAAAAAGTATGGGAAGTTATTGAATTTGGTCCCAAGACTTTTTCCTTTTGTCTGTCCCTAAAGCTTGGATTGAATTTGGAAAAAGGGCGTTCCAGCTTGCTTCTCCCTCGGCTTGGGATCAGCTGCAAAGTCAACTAAATCTAAAGGAGCCGTTCTTGCTGAATATATTTAAGGTCATTTTAAGTGACCTGGAGGCAGTTAGGCAGGATTCTCATTCATTTTGAATGACATCATGCGTCAGCAAATAGAATTGTGAGTCCTTTCCTTCACTTTGCTTGTACTGAAAAGTTGAGAAAAGTTCAACTTTGCAATTACCAGCACCACTGCTACCAATCAGATCATCCATCCATCCATCTCATTTTCTTAACCACTTATCCACTTCAGGGTTGGGCTGGCATGCAGCCTATCCCAACTGTCACAGCGCGTAAGGCAGGGTACACTGTGGACAAGTCACCAGGCTATCACAGGGCTAACACAGAGACCAGTCAAATCATGTAAATATACAGAGAGAGTGAGGTGGCTGCTTTGGCTGCTTTTGCAGTTTGGCATCAAAATATTGGAGAAATTGATCATTGTGGTGAATAATCAGTCTACTCTCTATGAAATTTCACAACAGGAAGGCAAATCAAACCTCGCTTAGCTTGCCTTGTAAGTGATTGGTTGTTGTTGCTATGATGATTGCACCACCAAAGATATCCCCAAACGTAAGGCATGGCTGCAAATGTTACACCTGAACATTATTGCCCCTGTTTCTGGGATGCTACATTTATTTATTTAATTATTTGTCTTCCTCTTCTTAAATTTCATTTCCAGCTCTTTTGCTTCATTTTTTGCTCTTTTTGTAAAAAAAAATCAAACATTAACATTAGCTTAACAGTGCCTTAAACTGCTAGCATAGAGCCAAACAGTCTTCACAAAATGAAGGTTGTGAATTTTGTGCTCTGGTTGTAACTAAACTTACTAAATTGGCAGCCAGATGATTAAGATACTGCCAGAGAAAGATTATTTTTTACTCCTCCCACCCTTTGAGTGCCTACCTGTCCATCCACTGCTGTTTTCCCGCTGTAATCTCTCATGTCTTTATATACTTTAATCCCTTTAAATATAAGTTTCCAGCCTCACCGATACTCTCCCCATCCTCTCAATTTTTCTCATGACTCTCTGTGTCATCCCGGCCCAGTTAAATATGCTCTTTTAGTACTATTTTATTGGGCTTTATTCTTCAGCGTTCCACTTTTTAAATATGAGCTTTTGGCAGTGTAATTCTTTAGAACAATATTACAAAAAGGACCAGAGTACAAAGCAGTAACTGTCTATATTTCCATGCAGTCCTTCAGTTTATTTCCTTTTCTTTTTCCAATTCTTCTTTTTTCCGGTTTATTGATGGCTGAAGTACATATCTATCTTTCCATCAGACTCTCACTACGAGGTCAGAGTGCAAGGTCCCTCAATTTATTTATAGGTGTGTTTTAATGATTGTGGCTAAGTGCTTTACAGGGTGATAAGGACACATGTGCCAGGCAGTGGCACAGACCTTTGTTGGCTCTTTGTTGGCTTTTGTGACTTCTCTTTTTAAATTATTTTCTTGCTTTGTGAAGTGAAAGTCATGTCAGACAACTGTATCTTTCGCTCCCAGAAATTGACATTCAGTGATACATCCCTGCTAGTCTCTTCCTGTGTGGACGTCCCTTAATAGTACCTGTATCCGTCTTGAACTGTTTGGAAAGCAGTGTTCAGTTCAGGATGAGAAATTCTTATCTCAAGGAAACCTTTCTGATGTTTTGTCAGAATCTGCCAGGTGGAGTGTGTGCTATTGTTGCCCTGACTTACTATTGGATGATGCCAAAGATGGTAGAAAGTGACTGGAGGGGTGTGGGTGATAAATAAAAAGTCTGTAAATCAGGAAACTGTGGGTGGTGTCCCTTTAGGGAGTTTTGCATTTTGCACTTTGTTTTGGTTGGTTTTCTCAGTTGCTGTTTATTTCTGCTGTCACTTGTGTTTGGTTAACCTCTTAACATCCACTCGATCACTAGTGACTTGGTTAGGTTCAGGTTCACAACTATCCTTCTATATGGAATTTTTTTTTCACTTCTCAAATGGAAATCTTATAAAAGAAGGCTAAAATGCATGTAAAGCAATGTTATCTAGTTTCTGAAATTAGGCTTTATAAACATGTAGGTAATGTACAGCCTAACCCTAACCCTACCATTCAGTGGTTTGCCAATGATACAGTGGCTGACAGGAGGTTAACCTCTACCATGTTTTGTGTTCTGGGAAGTTTCCTGTCTTTTGTTTGAAGACTTTTTGTAGTCCTATTGACCAGATGTATTTGAGCAGGCTTTGGTTGCATGCATTTAAAAGGTCTATGTGGAGAACAAAAGAGGGACAGTAATTACTGAATTGCATTGAATAACCACTGAATGATGATGACTCTGTAGTTTTTAAAAGATTCATCTGCATTCATAAACAGTGACTGGCAGATGGAAATAGAAGATGTGGCCTGTACATCTGCTAGCTACAGTGGAAATCCAGAAATTCTGTCTGTGTCCCCCAGAGGATAAGTCAGCAGACACGCCAGTAGTTTCCCAGATTCCTGTTTGGTTACATTAAGGAACCAAAAATACTGGGTTAGGTTATGCCCCTTCACAACTGCGCCAGTGAAAAAATGATGCTTAAGGGTGTCCAGTGGGTTTAAATGTGATGCAGAGGGGTCCTGAGCTCTATTGGCTGGTTTGTGATGGGACCAACACCAAAGGAAACTTTGTTTGTATCTGTAAGACAACAGTTGCATGGGCAAAATGACACATACCAGGGATGAGATTTTAGGGGCCTAAACAAAGGCCTGTAATTAAACCAATGAAATGTGTGGATGAGAACATCAGCCTTTCACCGTGTAGTTAGAGTCATATTTGAAAACACTGAAAATGCTCATTGTCTGCTGCATACACTGAATGTAAATGAGTTATCAATGCAAACGCTGTAAAAAGAAGGATGAATGAGTTTCATTGCATACTTTGTTCAGAACAAACTACACAACAAAACGGATGTAAGCAGCTTAATGGAGGACATGTCTCACCCTTTTCTCTCTTCAGACAAAGACAAGCCCCTGGACTCTGATGAAGACTCACTGGGTGTCAGCGCCGGCGGAGCTGGCGGGGTGGGAGGAACCCCGGGCTCCGGCGCGCTGCGACCCAACTCACAGTCGGCCTTCCTGGGCCCGCTGCTGTGGGAGAGGACCCTGCCATGTGATGGAGGCCTGTTCCAGCTACAGTACATGGACCTGGAGGAGTTCCTGACTGAGAATGGGATGGGGATGCACAGCAACGGGCCCAGCTCTGCCAGCGCCCAGATCCCATCGCAGGTAAAACAGGTGGAGACCAAAAACCCACAACTTTATGAACTTTACCTCAATCTCACCAATCTGCATTAATAAATAAGGTTTGATCATTTCTGCACCCATCTAAATTAGGAACAACATCATAAAAAAGACATTATATTGGAAGAAGACAACTTAATGTTTATTCAACAGAGATGTTAATGGAACAGTTACAGGAACATCATCATTTCCTCAAAAGAGAAAACGTCAGATAATTGAGCTAATACTATGCTGTGCTAGTTAACCAGTTATCTGGCCAGTCTTAGTTTAGTCTTCAGTGTCACAAAAGGAACTAGCTGATCCTTGTACGCTTGCAGTACAGGAGCGTTTCCAGGATTTTTAAATAAGGTGGACATGCCCCTGTTGTAATGTAGCTTCAGTTTCATTATAAACATACAATAAAATAAAACATAATATTCTAAGCTAGGTTCAAAGTTGATTTGTTTTCAGCAGTCAAAGGGGAAAATGGAGCACTTCAGTCTCTTACTAACTCTTACCATGATTTTTTCCCCTACAACAGTTTTGATATCTCCCTCCGGTACTTAAGGAACTGCAGAGACCTGTGTTCACAAATTGGTAGTGAAATGACCTTCACTGCCATCACTGGAGATCAATTAACAGCAATACAGTTTGTTTTATGGAGATTCCAAGGGTCACAGAGGGTTTTTTAAAGTACTTAAGCTTTCCTGTATTTATTTTTTTTAACTACTTGCTGTGTTTGCTTGCAGTGGCTGCTCTGCAAGCAAACACAGCATTATTTGAATTTTCAGTAGTCTGAGCAGAAACCATATTACAGCCATGGTTTCGCTCGTAGCTGCAGCTGCTCACAGCCAGCGGCTGCATCCGAAGGAGGAATGAGCAAAATAAAATACATCATGTAAAGAACCACATTATCTCTGCTTTCCGTGGTACCTGTAGAGCATTTTTCTTATACTTGTAATATATTATACCTCGACTGGATCAACACACACAGTCTACTGGACTAGGAAGGAATGTAAAAAATATTGAAACACAATGTAAAAGTAGAAAAAAACATCCCCCAGTGAGCCTTTGGATGCACTCTGTAATTCAGATAATTAATGAACATCTAAAATATAAAGCATGATTGTAAAGTTTGTCTCATGCTGACATGATGTCAGTGCATCTTTAACCTGTCTCTGCAGGGCTTAGTTTGCTGGCTAACGTGTATCAGTGCCATTGTTCTTTCTGAATTGTGAATAAGTCATGATCATAGGGCCATGGACTGCGCTGTGAGATTAATCTTTGGACTCTAAGCTAACCTTATCACACTGCCATTGCTCTGTTATAAGCTAATGAACTATTTTAATTTGAAGAAATCCTTAAAGGACTAATGATATTTTGAAAGAGCCATGTTATGCTCAGTATTTTTATTCCTGGACTGCTAGAGTAGCATTGCATGATTCACAGTTCAAAATAATCCTCATTTATCTTATACTGGGCCTTTGTGCAGCCCCTCTGTTCATCTTCTGTTTGAAACAAGCTGTTTTAGCTCCTCCCCCTTTAGGCTAACTTTCTTCTGATTGGGTGCCTCTTATAAACTGAAGGTTTGAACAGCAGGTCAACATGGTTTCTGTTCTCACAGCCAGGGTTGTGTGTCTGAGAGCTCTGACACATTTTTACTTTACAAACAGACTTTTAAAGACAGGATTATATTTTTCTCCTTTTGTTTGTGTTCTCCTCCCAGAGCTCCCAGTCTGCGGTGCCCAACCAGAGCTCCCAGTGTCCTCCCAGCTCTCCACCGCCTTGCTCCTCCTCTTCCTCCTCTATGTCCTCTTCATCCTCCTCTTCTTCACTGCTTGGACTGGAGACTGTCCAGCCACAGCCACAGCCGCCACCACCACCACCTCAACAGCAGCAAAGCATGATGGGAGGACCTGAGTGTCTACATGGTGAGTGACTGGGACGTTTAAAAACTGGAGCTACAGCAATTCTTACATTTGGTTAATTCTTGTGTGAGATGTGAAGATTTTATGTTGTTTTTTGTGTAGTGTGATGGTAAACTGAATATTTTGTAGTTTTGTCTGTTGGTCAGTCAAAATTAGACAATTGAAGGTCAAAACTATCCACAGAGACTAAACATTTTTTCTACTAGGCTGCAAAACAATTTAAATCCTGTTGTAAAGTTAGAAATTTTATCATGGGTGTCTATGGGGATTGGATCAGTTTGGGAGCCAGCCTCAAGTGGCCACTAGAGGCACTGCAGTTTTTGGCATCTTTGTTTATAATCCCTTTATAATTTTATTTTATTTTTAGGCTGGCCCTAGCTTGTCAGATGATTGTGATTATTTGTGATGTATGATGGTTAACTGAATTTTTCCCTCCTGGTCAGAAAAAAAAATAGACTTCTGTACCCATTACCTCTGGCTCTAAGAAAGTCATCTTTGACTATTTTTAGAAATTTGATCAGAAAATGATTAAGCAATTGATTAAGAAAATACTCAGCTGAAAAACTGTGGAGGCACTATCGGGCAGTTTTATTAATTTTTTACCAACTCTAATAGAAATTTTCACAAATTAATATGTTGTCCAGAGGTTATTTACTTTATCTACCAGTCAAATTACTTCTAAGCAGAAAGACATAATAAGGAGAAAGAGTTAAAAAAAATATTTTCAGTATTGTTAATAATTAAAAACGTTCAGAACAAAGTTAAAAATGAGCAAGCTTTTCTGCAGTGAGATTAAAACAGACATCTTCATGTGAGAAGGCAGCATTTGTGCTGCAGCTAATGCCTTCAGACATATATGAAGCTGTATGTGCAAAAGGCCTCAACGTGATCTGGCACTAATGAGGACCGAGACCCACAATGCATTATATTAACTTGCACAACTCAAGCATTCAGTGCCTCTAACAATAACCAGATCAGGATTCTCTAATTATATCTCAGCGCGATAAATGGCTGACACCCTGTTCTCTGGCCCTCCTTGATTCTCTCCACCAGCCTGTTTTCATCCGTTATATATTCATAATTTATTGTTTCCTCTCGCTGCTGCATTTGATGTGAACTAGAACTGCCAGAAAGTCAGAACCCCCTTTCTGTCTGTCTGTCTTTCCTTTTCTTTCTTTTTTGAAATCTATTCATCTGTCTGTTCTTTTTTTCCCCCCCTTTTGGAGAATTCACAAGTCTGACAATTTCCAGTTCTGACTAATTGAAACTACAAAGCCATTCTTTCTAACGCTGACCGTCATGTTTTTTGTCTCGTGAGCATCCAGTGAATCATCACAGCTAATTTTGTGGTGATTTACTGACAACAGATTGCCACATGTCTTTGAAAATGTTCAGCCATTATAAGATAATGATTGTATGAAATGATTGTAAAGTAGATGAGTGGAGATGGAAAGAGAGAGAGACTAATCTTGTTTGTGTTATCTATGCTACAATTATTTTTGCTTTTTTTTTTTCCCTTTTTCTCATTTGTGAAGCTTCATCTTGTCATCAAAATGTCACTGGTTAGATCAAGTGAAAGACAAAGAGAAGCTGGCTTTAAACTGTGAGATCTTAAGTGAAGGCAGAGCTGTGTTGGTCTTTGTATTTAGCACCCTGCGGATAGGAAGATTTACCATATCTGTTCCTAAAAACATGCATAAATGCCATTCTGTAAAGGCCAAGCACAGTCATATAACAATCTCTCATGTGTCTGTGGCGTTAAGAAGACTTAAGGCTTTAACTCAATGCCTCCATATCATATGCAACCAATGTCTCTTTCCTTGCTCTTGTTCCATAATCTGTAAGCTTTATAGATGGGTATGAATATGACATATCAACAAACATTTTTTTATTTGTACATCCAGATGATACGGAGCAGCATTAGCTTTCATTTTAAGATGCATTTCTGTGCACCAGATTAATGTATGTCCACTACTCACTCTTCTTTTAGCTCCTCTGTGGTCTACAGCTCCTGAGGGAAATGTCTGCCTCTTTAGCTGCTTAACTCCACTGTTTTCAACAGCCAGTTGCTCACAGCTTGCAGCTATTTTTTTTTTTTTTTCTGAAAACAGCTGCCTGCAGTGGATGAAAACAGCTCTAATGTGAGCTGTAACCAAAGTAACAAGGATCCAGTAAAACCAAAACAATGGGCTAAAAGATGCTAAAATGTTTTGTAGCTGAAATGGGTGGTTGTTATTTGTAGGTTTATCTTTTCCATATTACACATAATCCTCTGATCCAGTGCTAATGTATAAAATCAAGTAGAAAATTCCAGAGCAAAAAATTAAGCCAATGCAGAAGTGCAAACAGCTGCAATTCCTCTAATGTCTACTTGAGGCCGGTTCTAAATGTGAGTCAGTCTCCATAGACTCCCATGTTAAAATGTCCAACTTTATAGCAGACACAAACCTGTTTATAGCCTGCTTCAAATAAAGGGTTTTGGTGCCTAAGGATAGTTTCCTCTTTCCTACTTGTACAGGTATGTTTTTTTTCTCAGTCACCCATTTGAACTTCATTAAGGTTTTAAATAAGGGGCGTTGCCAGCATTGACTGACAAGTGGATGTCACCACAGGAGTCGGCTTGGATCACTGAATTGGATCTCTTGACCATGTTTGTGGTGTTGGTGCCTTTTGGAGCATTTCAAATGCAATTATCAGATAAATTATATGGCTTATTGTGTGCTTAAGGGCATTTTCACACCTATAGTTTTGTTTACTCTGGTCCGAATCAGTTGATGAGTTTGTAAACTTGTAGCTTTTTCCCATTTTGGTTTCTTTTCACACAGAAAAAGTGTAGTGAACTCCAAGCGAACCAAAATGTGTCACTACAAACCTTGTGAGAATGTACAGTCCACTTACTGGCTAGATGTGTCTGCTGTGGGAGCAGAAAAAGTAAATACAGATAGAAGGTGCTGTGTTCTGGACTAGTGGATAACACAGAGACTTTACTCCATTTAGCATTTATATTTATCTGGACAATTTTACTAATTTCATGTCTAGTTACTACAGTTTTCATACTCTGGATGTAATGGTAAAACAAGTGAAGTTTATTCATATGGCACTTTTCAAGAACGAAAGTGACAAAATGTTTTACAATATAAAGTAAAATACTGCTTGAGTTGCTGGATCCCAGACTGTCTAATAGCTGACCTAGCTATGGGAAGGCGTTTAGCTCAAACCTGCAGCGTACATGTGGTAGATGGGTCGGATGGAGATTGGATCACGCTCTTAACATAAACGAGTCACTCTGGAGTTTGTTGTGAACCACGACCTCCAAAGGGTCTTGGTGCAGTTGTTTTGGGCCGCACCTAAGTGCAATTACCATGTTCACATCTGCACAAACGAACCACACCAAGGGGAGAACAAACCAGAGTTCAGTTTAAAGGGATTAAACAGTATAGATGTGAAAACACCCTAAACGTACTAAGAGTTTGTTTAAGAAGTTTATGCTTTAGTTTTGTTGAGTGAAATGTGAGAATTGTATGGTACTTAGCACTAATAAGAAGATATCTGAGTCTGTGAAAATGCACCCATTTAATCCATGCATGCAGCTTGCATATCTGGTGTTGGCTGAAAAACAGTTCTAAAATTAAAGTCGTGTGGAAGCCGAAGATGTAACGTCGCCACCTCCTGGATGTCCTTGTAGCACAGTTTGTGAACAAGATTTTTTTTTTAATATTATCCTTTTATTAGTTACAACAACAGAAAATAAACATTCCTGTTTGTGAAACTCATGTAAAGCTAAACCACCATGATGGAATTTCAAAATTGTGACCTCTAGCTTAGTCTAACCACGTCTTACCCTCCTGAGCATTAGCTGTCATCTTTTCACTCCGCCCTCTCATTCAAATATACTCCCTTGTGGCTCCAAAAACCAAGATGATCGTAGCTCATATTCTAAAATCGAGGTTTCAGAATGGGGCTTTACAACCTAATAGCTGAACACACAGTGGCTATCTTTTAAATACAACTCACGATATAAAATAATGGTTAGTGCAGCCTTAAAAGCCTAGCTAGGTATTGCTGCACACGCACAACTACATATGATAAAAATGAAATCAGATTACATGCCAGGAAAAGGAAGTGAGGTTTGAGAATCACATGCAAGTGTAGTTGAATAATATCACTCAGACTGCTGTTACCTTAACAGTTAATGAGATTTGAAGCCTGTTTATCCTCTTCATTTTATTCTGTGAATACACCAGCTGATTGCTTTTGTATTCGATACAAAGCTCAGAGAATTAATGGGAGTGAAGGAAGGGATGGAAAACACAGTATAGCAGCTACATCTGAGAGGAAGTTAAATCTTTCTCCCACTCACTTTATGACAGTATCTCATATATATTTTCTATCAGCTTGTTGCAGCTGCTCATTGAACCTTTGCATCACTTTTATTACCATGCACCCAAAATTCAGCCTGACATATAAAGTCAGCTCCTAGAGAATTTTAAAAATAATACTCTGCAGGTCTGAGCAGTGAATCTGAAAACTGTGGACCCACCTGTGGGTGTTGTGAGGGTTGAATTTGCTCATATCAGCTGCTACTCCTCACGTTTCCTTTTGTTTAGAAAATGCTGCCCTGATCGGATCACTTTGAGGGAAGGTTGCGTAGCTTTTTTCCCCTGTGTTTTATTTATACTAGAACTGAATGCTATGAGTATGCGGAAAGGGGGTTTGGACACAGGAGAGAGGGAAAAACAGAGGGATGAAGTGCCCAGCAGGATCAGATTCTGAGAAATCTGCCTGGGACATTGTGTTTGTTCTTTTATTCTGAGTCATAAACAATAAGAGAGGAGATGTTTCTCTGTGCAAACAAGCTGCAGATACTGTGAAGGAGAACAATTGGAAAATGAGATACAGAGAGAGAGATTCACAAGGTTCAGCCAGGATAGAGCTGCAGCTACAGAGGAGAGAAAACCACTGCTGCAAGTCTTCATATCTGCCCTGAGTGCTTCTGTGTGAGTCTATGAATACACACCATTAGTGTGTGTGTGTATGTGTACACGCATGCCTTTACTCTTTCTACATTTGTGTGGCTTCACACATGCATATGAGAGTGCCGTCTGTTTCGGCATTTGCATGCAACTATGTAGGCTTTAATGTGAACATGCTTTCATCTTTCTGTGTGTGTGTTTGTGTGTGTGTGTGCTCTTTATTCTGAATTATAAACACGTGACTGGGTTGAGGATGATGCATCCATCCAGAAATCCCTCAGGTCATTGTGGAGCTGAAGTATTACTACAGAGCTGTAAAGAGAGAGAGAGGGAGAGAGAATCAGCTAGAGAAATAGATGGAAAATAGACTGGAAATAATAATCTCATCCACATGCGCATGTTTTACTTTGATTTTAATTCATTCTGGGCAAAAAGGAGAACAGCTCAGAGGGAGGGGAAAACACAAAAATATGGATACAGCTGGGGTTTTATAAGCAGCTCTGGTGACATTTTTCACCTGTTTCCTCTTTAAAATGCTGTAAATCCTAAATATTCAAACTGGAGTTCTTTGTTGCACACATAAAACTGCACCTGTGATCAGAAAACTGTAGGACGTGGATACAAATAAGCTCCAGAATGTAATGTTGGTTTTTCGTTTCCCCCTTAAAAACAGCCTAAACCTCGCAGGCTCAGTTTTTGATTCAAGATCTTAGCCTGGAAACCGTCCGCTGAGAATCAGCTGAGCCTTGGAGCAAGACCAAACAGTATTTTGATGTCTATCGCCATCTTCCAAAAAAACAAAAAACAAAAAAAAACAAACACCCAATCCGTATGAATAAAGCTGTAATAGTTTCACAAGATTTTGTGTAGTTGCAAAAAACCACCACAGTTTAAAGTGCATTCAGTCCTCTTGTGGCAACACTCAATTCAGCTGCTGAAGGAGAAAAGCTTTTGATCATGTCAAGTGTTTATTATGTGTGTGGTGCAAACAGTATTTTAGGCATGGCTTTCACCTTGACTTTTGTAAATAAAACACACACATATATATATGTCCATGGTTTTGTTTAAAATGCTTAAAATTAAAGGAAAAGAAAATAGAGTTCTCATAAGTCAAAATCATAGTTTTAGATAGAAAATGAAACATGATGGTTTCTCTTAGAGATAGGAGGAGCTCAGTCTTTCCCAAGGGGCTCAGAGTAGAGCTGCTGCTACTGCACATTGAAAGGAGCCAGTTGAGGTGGTTTGGGAATCTGACTAGTATGCTTTCTGGGCGCCCTCTGGATGAGGTGTTTGAGGCCATGTCTAACTGGGAGGAGGCCCTGGGGTAGACCCAGGTGAAGAGATTATGTCTCTGAGCTGGCTTGGTAATGCCTTGGTGTCCCCCCAGAATAGCTATATGAGGTGGCCGGGGACAGGGAGGTCTGGGCATCTCTGCTTAGACTGCTGCTCTTGCAACCCGGACGTGGCAGAAAATAGATGGATGGATGAATATGGTGTTATAAGTGTATAGCAAATTTCTTGCCTCATTACTGTTTAGAAATAGTTTTTTTTACTGGGTAATCTTATTAATAATACAAGAGAAATTTCTTTCTGTTGGTCCAGCTGTTCTTCGCCTGTCTCAATAACAGTTCACGGGTTCCAGTTAAAACTTGGCAGGTGTATTACTGGGGATTTGAGTGAGAGCAGTGTTGTTTGAAGTTGCTTGGATCAGTGGTTCTCATATTTTAGCTAAAAGTGCTGAAAACTGCTTCTTGCTCCACTCCGTGTGTAGGGTTATGGGCATGCATATGTATGTTTATTTGGCTGCCTTTGTGATGACATTCATTCACAATAATTTATTCCCAGGCCTCTTAACACTATTCAGTTCAATTCAGTTATGAGCAACTGAGCTATGAGCAAGCACTTGGTGACAGTGGGAAGGAAAATCTCCATTTTAACATGAAGAAACCTCCAGCAGAACCAGGTTCATGGAGGGGCAGCCATCTGCTGTGATTGCTTGGGGTTGAGAGGAGGGAGACAGGACAAAAGACACAGAGAGCCAGAGATTAATAAGATTAGCACCTTAGATTAACCATCACAAGTAAATATAAAACCCTTACCTTAACCTTAACCTGCACTAACAAAAAAAAAAACTGCCCAAAGGTTAAAAAGCATTTCCTCCTGCAAGTTGTACTTCTACCACCATCTTTGCTGTTGCATATTTCTCCCATAGATTTAAAATCAGCGTTCTTCGAGTGCCATGTCTCCCTCTTAAAATAGCCTAAATCTAAATCTAACTTTAAGCCTAAAATCAAGTCTTAACCCTCAAACAGATCTTTGAACCTAACCAAAAAGTTTTAACTCGTTCAAGATTTAATCACTCTGATGGTCTAAAACTGAAAGTGGTTCTTAAAAAGATAGCTCGATATGTTTTTTTAAAAAAAAATGTTTTTGGCTGATTGCATTTATTTATTGTCTTTAGTCTCCTGTGATAAATGATTTCAATCACTCACTCATGCTGTTTGGATGAATGGTTCTTGCAACAACAAACAGTCTTCCTGTTTAGCATGTTTGGCAGGCAAAATCACACAATCAGCAAGTGCATTCCTGCAGCTGTCCGCTGTTCAAAACCCTAACTTAATGACTACCAGCACATTTAGGAGACATCTGTAAATGTCTTCTGCTTATCCAATTGTAGCTACAAAAATGGCTCACATTCTCTTTGCACTGGCACTTCACTAGTTTAGAAGATAGATATATATATATATATATATATATATATTTATTTTTATTTTTATTTTTATTTTTTTTTTTTTTTTTTTTTTTTATATTTGGGTTTTTTTTTTGTTTTTTTTTTTTTTTTTTAGATATGTTGTT
>VUQS01028451.1:0-27630 GCA_015108495.1 Heterochromis multidens | reverse complement strand
GATAAATGAAATAAATAAAAAAAAAAAAAAAAAAAAAAAAAAGGTATAAGATTAAAAATTCACATTTCTATGTTATTACAATGTCCAGATAATGGACATCAGCTAGACAATCCAAATTCAACAAGTCCTCCATAGAAACCAAGAAACAAACCCTTGTATCAAAACGAGTGTTGCTCTGATACAACATCCTTTGTTTGTGCCTTTCCCAAAGTGCGAATGACCTTTAAAAACACACGACCCCTTCTTGTTGGTTGTCCTCTTCTGCGGGTAAAGGCTGCACACACCACTGACAAACTGTCCACCTCCTCTTTCCCCTCAATGAGATGAAGAGGCTAATCACATACTGTATGCAAGCTTTCCTTGAACAGTGTGTTATTATTGTTTACTATGTGACCTTAGGAGAGAGAAGGATTGAGCCATGAGATAACGTTTATGCATTTTATTACGCGCGCACCTTCAATCACAATCTGCTGTTTTCCATCTAAACATCTGGCTAGCATTGGTTATGTTTAGGCTCCATTCATCGAACAGGCATTTTTCTTTTCTAGTTTTGATTGTTCACTTTCATATTCTTAAGTGTTATGCATCCAGCTCCAGTGTGAACACTGCTGAGGTCCTTAACTGCCTCAGTTGTATGTGGTTTGGCCTGAGTACTCTCTCAACAAATTGGAAACTTCCTCATTCCTCCAGTTATCCCGGTCGCTGTTGTTGGTGTCCTCAGTGTTTATTTTTACTGGGCTTTGAGGTCCCAACACTGAATGATTTATTATGTTGTTCTGATAGAGCTGGACATCGCATGTGAATCACATCGAGCATATGAAAGAGGCTCAGATCTGACATGGGTTGTTCACACTTTCATTATAAAAATCAGACCTCAGCCACTTGAGTGAGAGAGAATCAGCTCAGTACGATGTCCACAGTTGTCCTTTCTCACATGTAGCACACAGCAGGAAATAGTCTACTGTGATTTAGGCAAAGGAGATGTCTGGATAGACGCACACTTGCTAATGGTAAATGCACCAGACATGTTAGGTTAAAAGTCAGCTAATGTCCAATCTAAGTCTGTCTGGACATCGTTATTCTCACATGCACGTTGTAAGGTGACAACTAGGAAATAATTCAGTAAAACCAGACATTTTGACAGAACAGACTCATCTTCTTTCATCATTGCTAATTAATTACTGAAACTGATGAATGAAATCGTCAGCACTGGCCATTCAGCACATAATACTTTCAATGTTTCATAGCAGCAGAAAGATTTGTTAATCTGCTGATCACACCATGGTTCAATTTTTCTCATTTGCGCATTCTCGAGGGTCTGCTTGGGCTCAGTGACATAAAGTTTACCTTCAGAGAGTGACCACAAGGCTCTGTGTGGAAGTCTGGGTTCTCTTCAGTTTGTTATGATAGCTTTTCTGCCAAGCAACTACAATACAGGGACACCTACGTCCCTGTACGTCCTCCAAGCCAATTAGAAATCAGCACAACAACAAGCTTTAGAGAGGACAGTCACTATCTGCACAACCACATGTAAAAATAGGATGTTTTGGGATTTGCATTTGATGGACATTTGATTGTTTTGTTTTTTTTTTGTGGTTAAGTCAGCCATTTTTTAAATTCTTTTCTATTCTCCTGTTGTCAAGAGAATATTGTGGTTCTCCTCATACAGAGTCGCATCTCATAGCATTAATATATTTTAATTTATTTTCTTTATAGTACAATTGTACAAAGCACATTTATGTTCACTTCAATGGATTTTAGTCCTATTGTAGTTTGCATAGTATTTGTGGAGAGCATCTTTGTGCATGTGCCTTTAAAGGAAACTCTGGCACAGAAACTTCTATTCATCTCAAACATGGACCAAAGACAGATGCTGTTTTCAATCAACAGCCGCTCTTCAGGGTTACGGGGAACCTGCGAAATCCTGTGCCACATGGGGATCTTTCTACATGTCTAGTCATGTTGTGTGCTTACTGTGCCATGATCTGATCTGACCATTGGCAGAACATGAGGAGGGATTTGGAGAGAGAGCAGAAGAGGAGGAGGTCACTACTATATCCACACTGCTGTGACATAACTCCCAGCCAGTGTGTTGACATTAGGAACAAGACTCCCGGGGTGTGTCACCTGGACTCAATTGTTTTTGGCGTGTGTGTTTAGGTGTGTGTTTTGTGGTGTTTCTTCTCACTCGTGAACGTGCACGTGGCCGACTCTATTTGTTTGTGCGTGCAGCAGCGAGTCCGAGCCTGCCTGGGTGTGTATGTGAGTGTCAGTGTGAGTTCAGAACTTGATGGTGAAGTGACATTAAACACGGAGACAAAAACCAGATGCGCAAGAATCAGTGAGCGGAGACAAAAATAAAATCTGAATCACGGGGCGGTCACAAAAATCATTCCAAGTTAAACAGCTTAGATCCATTTCTTTTACTCTGTATTTATTTAATTTCAGTCACAGTTTGCGGTCTTTTTTAAACAAACTAACAAAAAACACAATTAAGTACAAAACGAAAAGTTTGTGTCTGTGTAATTGTTATAAATCACATAAAGTAAGCTTTACTTTTTTTATAAAAAATAAAGATCCTAAACAATAAAAATACTATGAAAGCTGTATATAAATTATAATATTTTATCAATAAGTGTGATTTTTTTTTCTAGAAAAACCTAAGTAAATTGTATAATACATTTTTAAGCAATAAATTGCAAAAAAATTCCAGATGTGGCAAATAAGATACAAATTAAACATCATTTATGCAAATTAATATTTAATATTTTTTTTGGTGTTAAATTTATCAGAAGGTTTAATAAACACTCCATTTTCAAAAAACAATAGAATTTTCTGGCAATTACTTCATGGTTCAGGCTTTAAAGGGTTAAATTAACTTTATGGCCAATAAATTAGTAAAAAAATGGACAAATAAAATATCTATGTCCTGTTTCCGTAAACCATCCAAAACCTGATCATATTTAATTTGATGACAGTTAAGAAAGTTGAACCAACAAATTTGTAATTTCTGCATGAAAGTTGACAATTATTTAACTATTAAAACTATTAAAGTGCTAAAATAGTGGTTTAAATACAGTATGTAGATATTGATTATTTATACGTGAGTGTAACACAAAAATTATGATTTGGGTAAATTAATTCACTTTTAAACATAGACTGTACACAAAAGATGAAGGTAGTTTTTGGGTCTGTGAAGGGAAGCTAAGGGAAGTGCCTTAAGCCTGCATTATTTCTAATGGCCAGCAGGGGCCGACTCCAGTGTTTGCAAAAAGACTTAATTATCTGTAGAAGTCACTGAGGAAAAAACAACTCTACTTCTCACTTGATGTATAACCTCAGTAAACACTTTCCTGATGGGTTTGTAGCCTCAGTTTTTAGTTGAGCTCTTATTTAATGCAACGTGATGATTATTTCATAAATGATGGTCTCATTTAGAGTAAAACAGACATTAAAGGATGGTGTGATTTCGGTAAGGTCTACCTTGTGATCGACAAGTTACTGCCCTGTGAGCATGCACTGTCCTCGGTTTCTTAGTCTGCCTTCTCATCATGCCCGCTTTTAAAACGCCAAGATGGTGATGGTGAAACTGCTTAACCTGAGGCTTCAAAATGGGACTTCACTAACCCGAGAGTGATGTCACTGTGGTTATGTCCATCTTTTATATTAAGGTCTGTGGTTTTACGTAAATGTGAAGTTTTTGCTCGTTTGTATCAGATGGTTTTGGATAAAACAAAATTATCATCAAATTGGGATTTTAGTAGCCACTTTTTTTTTACTTTTATATATTGTAGATCAGGCAAATATGTGAAGATATTAAAATAATATAAATGGGTGTTAGCTGCAGTCCTGTGTGAGTGTGTAAAGTGGTCATATCTGTAGATTATATGAAAGAAAAAGCTTGTGGTTAGTCATATAGATTTCCCTGATGTGTTTAACCCAGACAGGCAAAAGTTAAACTTGGCAGCAGACAGAAACGGCAGTGAGGAGTGTGAGGAGCCGCCTCAGCGTTTACGTTACAGGGAGGGGATCCACTTTATGTAACGCATTTCCTATATCGCATTCCTCGTCTGTATTGTGTTGCCAGCTAATGTTCATGAGTTAAAAACAGTTGCTGGCAGAGCTCACGGTTCATCTCCATGTCATCTGTGGCAGGAGCAAACCGAGCAGGAAATGAATCGCTGCTCTGCGTCTTTATCTCATTATTGCTCCCGATTGGAGGAATAGTAACACAATTGCTATATCTCTAGTTTATTTCCACTACTCCTTTTATGTCTGCTACCACACCTATTACTGGCTGGACTCTTCCATTATTGTCATTACTTACTAAGTAAAAGGAAAGGAGCAGAAGAACATTTTGTTCCTGTACAAACAATAAAAAAAAAAAACACGAATCAGTCTGTTTTCCCACAGAGAATGACACAGAATGACACCACCGATCATGTAACTGCACCCTTAATGTGGAGTTTAATGGCTGAACATCCATCCATGCTCTGAATTAATCTAATGAACAAGTGATGTGAAAAACAGCTGGTCTGCAAGGTTTATTTGATATATTAACGAAAACTAACACTGAAACAAAAATTACACTAAAACTAGCACATGTGCTGGAAAGCAAGTGAAACTAAACTGTAAAATTAAATCAAAATAAAAACTAATCTATAAAAACTCACTCACTGGGAAAACAAACAAAGAAAAAGAACAATGTTGTTGGGATTTTCTCGCTGGTATTCTATGGTCTTTACCTTGCAATTGATTGTTGTTGTGAGTTGGTGCTACATAAATAAAATGGAATCAAATTGAACAAAGAAGTATAAATTAAGCTTTACTTACTTGAATACTATCACGTTTGAAAGCCACAGATATTTGCACCTAACAGCCAGTGGGATGAAGAGGAGTGCAACCAATAGTTGGAATCAATTTACAGTAACACAGTCTCTGAATTTAGCAAGAAGTTCAACAGTTTCATATACTTTTCTTCAAGCTCTCTACTTTTTTCCCTTTCTATATATAAAAAAAAAGTTGAACCACGCAGCATTAGCTGCCCTCAGACGGTGTCAGAAAGCTTCTCCTCCATTTCCGATTGTCGGTTGCATCAGGAGAATCCCAGCTGATGTGTTTTGCGACACACTATGATGCGACTTTTTCACTAAAGTTGAAATATTTTTGACTCGTATGAACACAGATTTGCACCACCTAGCATGAATTTGCCTCATTGCATGTAATCATTTGTATGTACTCACCATGACACTTGTATTTGTGTGTGACTGTTTATGTTTGTAATTAAGATATTAAATCCTCTGTCATTTCGGAACTCATTTGCAATCAGCCTATTCTGTCGTGCAGTTTGAGAACAGGTTGTAAAAAGTAAGACACACGTCATGTGATAAGAGGGCAAGTAAGTGCAAATGTTCCCTGCTGGAGTCAAACCTGGAGTATAGCAATAACATGCCATGCTGGATCACTTGGGTACTGGGAAGACCAACAACAACAACAAAAAAACTTTAGTAATGTGTATTTTTCATATAAAGCACAAAAGATATCACACAGTAACAGCTAAAACAAAAGCTGTGTACAGGACACCTGAGATTCAGGGTTAACGGAGCTTGTAATTGCAGTTTAACTACAGTGCCACATTTCACTGTAATGAAAACTCACCGAGGATGAAAAACCGATGAAAGCATACACAAAAATCGACTCAATTACAGTGATTGCAATAGATGTTAATTGTTACCTCCATCCTTGTATAATTAGCATAATTACTATTCTCCTGGTAATTGCTTTGTTTCCCTTTATTACACAAGAAGCTGCTGAAACAGGAGAAGATTGAAAGGGAAAAAGTTCTGCTTTAGAGAGCATAAGGTGCTGCTGCTGTAGACGAAGCGTGTGCTTGAGGAGGCTTTTGTGTTGTAATGACAGATTTTGTTCAACCTGTTCTGCTTTCCTACATTTCCCAAAATGCCTCTTCCATGAAGAGCAGCTTATAGTTTGTTGCATTCCACTTTACGTGTAGGCGGACCCAGTGAAAGTAAAGTTAGATCAAACAAGAGATTAGTCAAGAGGAAGAGTTGCTCACCTGACTCTCAAACCTCAACCTGTCTATTTTCTGCTGCTGTGGGCGTCTCGGCCCACGACAGCTGATTCCTCCCGGTACGATTTCTGAACATCGAAGCAGCTCAAGGACAGAATCCAAAACACTTTTCCTCAAAATTTTTTTACATCATTGATTCATGTTCTGCTATGAAAGCTCTGTTTGACTGTGAAAAAAACACCTCTCTTAGAAGAGGACTGAAAATGTTCTTGATGTTTTTTAAGTTAAAATACATCATCCAGATTCATTAGTATGCCTCAGTACGCTCCATCGGAGGATCAACTCTTCACATCCTGAGGCGATTCCTGTGATGGAGATTTCAGATGATGCAGTAACTGTTTTAAAATGAAGCATTTCAACCAGGATTTCTTGACTTGATGACAACATGGATAAGAAATGAAAGCTCTAATCTTAAACCTTGAATTTCATGAAATGGGACCTTCAAAGACCTTGAAAACTCTTGACTGTGTCAGAGTTAATGTAATAACTTTCCTGTTCCTGCTCAGGTAAAAACACCGGATTTAAATGTGATATTTACGGCATTTTAGCAAATCTTTTGGGTATGGGTTGCTTCAATCCAAACCACTTCAGTTGAACTCCTAGCCTGGAGCTGGAAGATGACAGATTGACAGGCAGTGACATGCGGAGAGTGGAAAACGCATAATCTCAGCTAAAATAATGAAAGCAAAGAGGGAATCCGCGAGTCAGTGGCTGCTTCCTCCAAATGGCTCCCACTCTCAGACAGGAAATGAAGCCAGACGAATCCTCGCTTGGCGAGTGTTTACCCAGCAGCAGCGGGAGTTGTGTTCTTGGAGCAGTTTCAACTTTTTGCCCAAAATGGTTGTTATTAGGATGGGGCTTTGGACAGACTTATCCAGGATCAGCCCCGTCCAGCTGCCAGGGAGACAGATCAAGCCAGCAGCAGTATATTTGATGGACTTGCTGCTTCCTGGACAAACAGATGGATCAGAGGATGTATAGATGAGATTGGAATATATAGTGACTTGCATTTGGAAATGATGAGAGTTTGCAACTGTGCATGAACAAGTGTACAGCTTATAGGGGATGGATGGGTGTAGGGCTGCAAAAAAAGGATGAAATGTGAAAAAGGCCCATCTCAAATTAAAATCACCTCATCAAATTCTGTCATTTAATATTTTATTGGCCATTTTTTAGCCGTTGTCATTATTTTGGTAAAAAAAAATTGCAAATAATGACAGATATAAAAATCATTATCATCATTTTATTGTCATTTCCTGTGGAAATCTGCAAATAAGAAAATATTATAAACTTGGGGCAGCATGGTGGTGTGGTGGTTAGCACTGTTGCCTCACAGCAAGAAGGTCCTGGGAACCCACCATCTGGCCCGGGCCTTTCTGTGTGGAGTTTGCATGTTCACCCCGTGTCTACGTGGGTTCTGTCCGGGTACACCGGCTTCCTCCCACAGTCCAAAGACATGCAGTTAGTGGGGTTAGGTTAATTGGGTTACCCTGCCTCTCACCCTGTGTGAGTTGGGATAGGCTCCAGCCCCCCTGCGACAAGCGGAAGAAAATAGATGAATGGATGGATTTGAGTTGAAGGTAGACATAAAGAATGTGACTTTTCAAAATAATAATAATCTGTAAAGTTTATACAGAGCTAATTTATGAAGGTATTTGGATCACCATGTTAAAACCACACTCCTTGTGTAGGTCTTTGTGATGTAGTACCTTTGGGGTCCAGTATCCGATATTGGCAGCAGATCCTTTGGGTCCTTTGGGTGAGGAGGTGAGGCCTCTGTGGATCAGACTTGTTTGGCTCTTCCCACAGGGTTCAGCTGCAAAGGGATCTGGTTAGTTTGGAGGATCGGTGACACCTTGGCGTCTTTGTTTTGTTCCTCCAGCTGTTCCTGAGCAGTTTTTGCATTGTGGAAGAGTCCACTGTGGACTGTACAAGTCAAAGTAACCAGGATGAACATTGCATCGTAACAATATGATCAGTGTTGTTCACTTTACCTGTCATTAATTTAATGGTGGGGCTCACTGGTTTGCTCCAGTTTTGGTCTCCAGAGAGAAATATCTGAAACTGAAATGCTGAATACTTCACACCACAGCCACACCACACACATGCTCCTCAGCCATAAACTTTTCTTACTAGACAGATATGAATGTCAGAAACTCTCTAAGTCATCATCAGTGATAAGTCATTTGATCAGTTTTAAATATAAGGATTCCAAATACAGCTGCTTTGATTAATAAATCTAATTTGAATATGTTTTCTGATGGCTCCTACGATTCAAGTTTGATTAACAAATCACAAAGGAAGATGCCATGCTTCTGATTTCCAAAGGACGACACAGTAGGAAGAAGACTGGGATCCTTTGCATTAAATTTCTTTTTCTAGAAACACTTTAAGAGATAGTTTGTGTAGCCAGAAAACTATATTTAAATTTTCACTTTATGCACAGAATTTGTCAGCACCTGCCACATTTTATATAAAGATATATGTTGTGTTATTACAGCTATGTTTTACTATGCTGTTAATGATTATCTGTTTATACACCAGCCTCCAGCCTCCACAGAGGTATAGTTGTCAACCAATACATTAATAATCACTTATATGGACATAAAAGTACATTGTAGTGTGTAATAAACCATTTAGTAATGTTTAGAAAGTCATTAGTTCTAAATATGGTCTCTTAATGTAAGGCTGCATCCTTGATAATATTCTGTTTGCTTATTCTATGCTTTATTTGCTGTCTTTGTCTTCTTCCTGACCCTCATTTTTACAACTTCAGATGTTTCAACAATGTAACAATTAGTAAACAGTAACTTTCCGTCTGGATTTTTCCATCTGGTGTTTTCATGGTTTTATCCATTGTTTATGTCTGCAGATTCTACACTAAGATCATGAATGTTTGGAGCAGTTTATTTGCAGCTTGTGCAGGTCAGTTCTGTAATTAATGTATTTAGGAAATGACAGTGGTGTCACCAGATAACAACGCTGATATGGCTGGAATTCGAAGCTTGTTTTAAGAGGAGAGGAGTTTAAATCACGTTTTGTCTCCTCTGCCAAAATGTCCAACTGCAGGGTGACAGGTCGCCAACACTCAGTCCAGTAAACAAACCACTGGATCTGCGGGCCCATGTGACTTTTGTTTACAAACCTCGGTTTGATTGCATCTGGGCACTGGAAACCCAAAATAACCAAATACACAAAAAAGTCAACTTTTCCACTCAGGCTTAGAGCAAAGAAAAGCAGCTCTGAAGGATAACAGCTGCAGAGGGCAGAGTATTGTGATGCATGCATGTCACACCGGAGATTATGTAAATCCAGCATCTCGTTTCAGATTCAACTAAAAAAAAAAAAACAGTGGGATCTGTTTTTATTTGGTCATGACTCTGATTTGGCAACAAATTGTGTAAAAGTGGAGGCGAATGTCAGATCAACATCACCGAGGAGTCATGATTGGATGTAAACAGTCACAAGACGTTTTTTTTTTTTTTTACCTCCGAGTTCAGCGCAAGTTGAAACCTGAAAAAAGCCACCATTCACAAAGTTTACATACCCACAGCCTCCCACTCACCACGCTCAGTGTGTAGTCAAGTGTTTTCAGCTGGATTTCATTGGGAGAACACGGTGTGGCGATTTGACCCTTCGCTTACCTCACATGTCCTGCCTCCTGCCTGCCATAAAGCCTGATTTCCCAGAGCCTGTGGAGGATTTGGTTGTGGTATTGTGGTTGACATGCATAATAAAATGACTGATGGCTCACAGCAGCAGTTTAAGTAGAAAATCAGTGTCAGCCATGCCGCTCTGACCGACATGTCGCTTCCCAGGTTTAAAAAAAAAAACAAAAAAACACAAAGGCTGTGACAGCCGAGGGCTTTTGGAGGTTTTCTGTCATATGACAAAAGGATATATGCCATATGACAAAATTATGTCATTATATTAATGCTAAATCTTCAAAATCTCTCCTCACTCTGCCTGTCTCATGTCTCCTTTCTGCTTAATTTGCTCAAGTGTCTGAAATCTTTCCACGGCTGTTTTGGTTGATTTTGGTCACCAGCTTTGAAGTTATTTATAATCTGTGGCGCAGAGCCTGGAGCTCCAAAAAAGCATCTTACAAATGTCGCCACAGTGGAGGTCTGAGTGGTGCCGGATGATTGCTCAACTAATATTTTTATGCCTCTATTCCAAGAAAGAAACATTCGCACGGGGAAAAAAAAAAAGTTTTTTCAATCAAAAATGGGAAAGAAATGAACCAGAGAGTTGGCTGAAAATAGACCCACTCTTCTACTATAGTGTTACATTCAGAGATGTAGCTGCAGGGTAAAAGCTTCATGGAAGAACTTCACCCACTGCCACACAGTTTAATATCAGCATCCAGGAGTTGTTTCCACAGATTTTGCTTTCCCCCTGCTTCCAGTTCCCAGCATTTAAATGCTTATGTTAATTCTTTAACACCCTTTTGGTGCTTTGGTAGCACATGTAAAAGTGTCATTTGAGTAAAGCCAGCTGGAGTCAACACCAGGGGAAAAAAAAAATCCACTGCAACACCATCTCTGAATCATCTGCTGACTTTAAATAGGGTTTTGCTTTTTTTTTTTTTTTTAGCATAGGAGATCTGATTTCTAACCACATTTGTCTAAATGTGTGGTTCAGGCATAATCATTCTGGATCTTTAGCCAGCACTAAGCATTTTTTATTATATCAGCCACTGCAAAGGGTCAAAAAAAAAAAACCCTCCTCTCTCCTGCTTGTTGTAAATACAGCACAAGTTTCTGGCTCAATGCTGACACTTGGTGGTGACTTGGTGTCACTACGGAGAGAGAAAGCAGAGCGAAGATGCTTTTTGTTGTGAAAATTTACAGTCGAATGTGAAGAATTAAGCGTATCATTAAAGGTGTAGAAGAAGCAGAAAGGTTTAATAGGGAAACACCCTCCTGATTTAGAGTTAAATTGGAATATATTGTCCACCGTCTATAGGATAATGTTCTTTATACTCATCTCTGTGGGAATCATTCCTGGCTCTCTGCTGCTCTCTGGATAAAGGATAAGAGGCAGCTTGTGCTTCACATGTGACTCTGTAGCCAGCGGCCTCTAGAGGAGTTCAACAGCAAACACTAAAGCTGGAGGGGTTTAACCTGAGTGGGATTTAAACACTGATACAACAAAGTCTGCTCATGTTTAGCTGTTTTCTCCCAAACCCCTTTTTGTATGATTTTGTAGAACATACCTGAATTAGATATTTTTATTGCCTAAAATGTTACAAAATCCTACTGTGACCACAAGTATGAGTCTCTCTGTGTGTGTATGTCTATGTATATGTAGTCCTGCCAGAGGTAGAAAATGTCTAAAGCAATTATTTAGCACAACATGGGACCTCAAAACCACAATAACTGAATATACAGTTCATTTTATATTGATTTTATTTGCTTGTATGAGGAGAACTTTAAAACAGGTTAAACTTTGGGAACTTCTTCAAAGTGTTCTCATCTGTCTCACCTTCACCTGATTTAGATACTGATTAATTTTTAGCTCATGTAGCCGAAGGGCTGATGAGCTTAAGCTATGGCGAAGGGTCTGTCTGCCCATCACAAGAATCGCTACTCCTCCCAGATTATTGGACAATTTTAGTGAAGCGAGATGAATTTGACCTTGATATGACAAATTGTGCTCAAGGTCAAGGTCACCGTTATCATTCTCAGTGGATTTTAATTCTCATTACAGCCAAGCAATGACAAGAGAACTTATCACTTTCCTTCTGTACTTCACACATTACAATAACCTATGAATTGTGATGGATCATGAAGCAGATAATGAGACAGAACAACAGGTATTAAAACAAAACCAATAATATGCAATAATAAGCTATTTAAAATAAATTCAAAGGACAAAACATCAAAGAAATACATTGAAATATAAAATCTACAGATAGAAGAGTGCATCAAATAAACTGAGAATAACTGGAGCATAAATAAAATAATAGTAAAAAAAAATACAGAAATAAATTTAAAAAAATAACTAAAAAAGAAGGATAATAAAAATAAAACAGAAACATGAAATAGAAGAAAGTTTAAAATTATCAAAAAATCTCTAATCATTAAAAAAAAAAACAGAAATAGACTGAAAAGTAACAATAAAAAGGTGAAAAAAAAATATTAGTTAAAAAAAACATAGTCAATGTTGATTGGCCTGCTATTGTATGTTCTGTATTGTAAGGCAGGTTTTAAGACATATTAGACTCTATTCACAGTGGGGCAGTGGTTAGCACTGTTGTCTCAAAACAGCAAGAAGGTCCTGGCTTCATATCTCATATATCTAAAATATAATAAAAAAAATAAGTAAAATGTTTTTTCAGTGCTCTACTAGAAGTGATCAAACCTCTGTGGGGATTGTTTCATGTCGTCGTATTCAGTTTGCTGTGGCTCTCTGGCATATGACCATCCTCAGTGAGGGCAGATGGGCTCTAATCTGCAGATAAAACTAGATGCTGATGATTGGACAGCTAAACAAGTAATTAAGCTGCTGATTTTGGACTGTCAGGCAGATTATTGTTCATTGGAAAGACAGTTAACAAGCACTCTTATTCTTTCTCTCTGGTCCTTTCTTGTCTCTTTTCTAATTTATGTGCAAAATACGAGTGCCACAAAATGCCAATATAAACAAAGTAATAAAATTAAAAGTAACACATGCACAATAACGAATGGTATCATAAAAATGAAACACGTTTTAATTATAAAAAATGTACTTCTAGGGATTTTAATAACAAGAGATAACCGATAAGGAATGGAAAGGCAGTACATTTTTAAGTAAACATTAGTTATGTTAAAATTAGTTAAGATAAATATTTGAGACACAAAAGAGAAGTTCAGAGAAAAAAAAGCATCTATAAATCTTCTGAAAAACTCACATAATCTGCTTCATCTGGATGCTTACAGTTTAATAAGGAACTCTGTTCATTTAATCAGCATTGAAACATTAATGGTGCTCATGTCATATTTTTCTATCTGTGTCCTGTTCCGCTTTAAAACAGTGAGAACAGCCTGCAGGTTAATGCCGCAGTCTGCTGTCAGTAACTGTTTAATGATCCTGGATTTAGTGTAGTAACCAATCTTAATCTCAACATGCTAACCTCTGTTTTATGTATTACACACAAAAAAGTGTTTTCATGTCACAGTGTGGATGTCTGATGACAGTTTTTCAGGCAGTAAAAGGACATTTTGACTGGCGGGAATCAGTGAACCATATTTCCATTGTCCATAGGGACAATGGAAATATACACTGGTGAGGAAGTAAAGGCACATTAACTTGAATTTTCTTTCCTTGATTCTTTGGATGTTCATTCAAGTTTGCATCAAATTTAGATGTAGGCTTGATTACTGATGGGTAGCTTAACTAACAAGCTAGTCATGGCCAGAAAATCGACTATAAAACATTATAGACAATGTTTGATCTGATAACCAACATCTTCTTTCTCATCCAGGTGGTCAGGCAGTGCCTCAGGACCCGTCACCCTCCTCCACCTGCCCTCCGGGGCCTCCTGGACCTCCAGCGGGCACCAACGGCAGCAGCGACATCCTGGTAAACTTTGATCCCGACCCGGCGGACCTGGCGCTGTCCAGCGTGCCAGGCCAGGAGGCGTTCGACCCACGGCGGCACCGCTTCACAGAGGATGAGCTGAAACCTCAGCCGATGATCAAGAAGGCCCGCAAGATGCTGGTCCCAGATAATCAGAAGGTACTACATCTCCCACAATCCTGTTCTGTCTTTTGCCATCAAAATTCATTGCAGGAAAAGGATTTTTTAAAGCCTTTTTGAGAAAATATGGAAGAAAACATGCTTAGCTGCTTGCTCCATTTCTGATTTTATGGTTGGTAAAATTAAAAATGTCCATAATGACTTTAATATACATGAATTTAATTTCTAATCAACAGAGTTTTGGCTATATCTAGTCATTATAATGTAGAAAACCAGTCTCCCGTTTCAAATTTAGTTTTACTTTGAAAAGACCAAAATTTGTCTTTTTTTCTCCCTTTTATTCTACTTGCATTGAATTTCACCAGCAGTTTTTTTTAGTCTAGAAAATGCGAAATGTTCTTGCAGCACTAACAAACTATATCACTTGTATCCAGAAAATAGAGTTTGGGAGGATTCCATTAGAGACAGAAATTTAAAAGATGAAGTGAGTAAAATCAAATTAAATCCTTAAAAAATAAAAATAAAAAAATCAACCCAGCTAGTAATTATCAGGTGTTTTAAACGTATCTAAAGATAAAACCTGCATAAAGATTCACATACAGCTCAACAGAGGGTCACATTTTCTTCAGTATGCAGTTTAAATAGAAGCCACAGCCACTGTTTAGTTATAAACTCTAAACTTCATCATAAGAAAGGCCACGGCTCTCTGACAGCTCCTGTGCTGGAGTGAAAAAAACTGAGGGAGCATGACGCCCACTGGTATTGATGCCTCCTGACGGGAATCCTGAAATATTTTGTACTCGGCTCATTGCACACTAGGAAAGTCTCTGATCAATGGCTCATGCTGTCATAGTTCAGTGCGGAGCAGCTGCAGCTCCTGAGGCGTTTATAATTTATGGAGAGACGGAGGCGCTCACCTTGCTGTGTTCAGCCGCTGCTGGTTTTATAAATCATATATAGGAAGGGTTGGAAAAATGATCTCTGGCCAGAGTTAAAGATGAAATCAGAACTGCGCAGACACTTCTCATAAACGAGCTTTAATGTTCTGCTCTACGGTTAAGATTAAACTGCACTCCTGATTAGGAAAATCTGGCTCAGATTAAAAGTTAGAAATAGTCCAGGATTATAGCGTTATTATTTTTACTAATTAGTGTTTAGTGTTTACACTAATTAGAAAGCATTGACATTCCCAGGACTCCTGTAAAAATGTTGCAAAGGGATAAAATAATAGCTGGGTTTAATTGTAAAATGTGATGTTAACTTTAACCAGATGTTAAAGATCCTGATAAAGGCTCTCCAAGAAGGCAGTGAACCTTGTGAGCTTGCTCCCCGGTATAAATCTTTCAGATAGATATCTCTACAAGGTTGTACTCTCAAATTGACCTCCTATTTTGTTCTATAGGTCCAAAAGTTTAACACAACATCTGGGCTGCTTCCAATCTTCTTCTCGTGAGACTTTCATTGGCCAACAAATTCCTTTCTTGGCCTAAAAAACAAAGTAATGTTGTAGGCTTTTGTGGGGCTGCAGGCCATGTCCACAGTGTATTTATTCATTCAGCTGAGCCTCTCAGCAGGTCAGGACTGTACAGCTGCATTAGGAATGAGCTGCCTTTCATAAAAAGTTATTGATAATGTTTTCACAAGCACTTATTGGTGTTTTCCATCACACTGATTTCCTTTGTACTTATTGCAAGATGAGTATCATTGAGTATAGCTCACATTTAAACACTTGGTCTTTTGTGTATGCAGATCAATAGATTGCTACAAAGCTTTGATTTCTGTGTCTATATGTGTCTGCTTTGTCTTTTAACATATGTGAGAATAAATTTTTAATTCAAGCAATAGACAGAGAAGGTGTTTTAATATAAGAAATTAACAGTTAAGGCAGAGCCCGCTATTTTATATGTCAGAAAATCTTGTGGCGTATTACTGCCTTTTATACCATGACCTGCAGGCAAAAAGAAGCACAGAAAAGCTGCTGGTGGTACTGCTAACTGCAGTTTAAAGGAGTATTCCATATATTAAACAACAACTGTCCTAATCTAAACCACTTTCCCCACACTGTAAATCTGTTTAATGAATGTTCATCTTCTCTAAGCGGCCACCACAAACATATCCTGCTAGAAGAAACTAACCTATGATACAGTTCAGTTTATTTAGTTCAACTACAATTTTTCAGGGGAGCATTCCCACGTTGAGAAGATATTTCTGTTTTCCTATTTTGCAAACAGAACATGAATGCAGCTAAAACGCCCTAGCAACTGCATACATTTCACAACTCTTTCTCATCCAAGTTTCTCAAACACTGCCATTATGTCAGATGCCACTAGACACAGGCTGCAGCAATATTGGACTTGAGAGAAAACTGTCATTACGTTACGTACAATAAAGTCTACATTAGGAGGTTGGTGGAGTAAGGCCCAGTCACATAGGCCAAGAGACTGTTTGGTTACCGCCAGACAACCTGGTCACTAGGGAAAAATGTGTATTCCCCAACCAGTTGTAAGTGGTTTCTGGCACCTGCTCTGTGAAACTGGTTGCAAAGAGGTATACAGTTCTCCACAGAAAACCTTCTTGCAATTGCTTTGGCTACTAGCAGATTGCTGCAGTTGCACATAGTTTGCATGGAAGACAATGACTTGTCTGCAAACCCTCACCAAGTGGCAGTGAAGCTGTGAAAAGGGCGATGCAAACCGGAAACAGAGAACATTTGTAAAAATTACATCTTTTGAAATGTGTTCAATGGTAAGGTACAGCTTTTACTTTGAAGGCGAACATTCTCTGTTTCTGGTTTGTGCTGCACTTGTTCAAGTTTCATACTGCTTGGCAAGTGGATGGAGTGTTTCCAGACAAGTCAGTGTCTTTCATGCAAGCTACGGGCAACCGCAGCAATCTGCTAGTGATCAAAGCAACCACGTTGCTTTGTGGGGTGTAGCACCCTCTTTGTGACTGATTTCACCTAGCAACTGCCAGCAACCAGCCAGCAACCAGCCACCAACCCACTGGGGAATACATATTTTTTCCTAGCAACTAGAGGTTGACAGGGGGCTACTGACCAGTCTCTAGGCTTATGTGATTGAGGCCTAAGTCAGACATCTGTCAGTCAGGAGACTGTGAAAGATGCAAAGATGCAACTTCACAACATTACCCCACACATTTAAAATTTAAGCTTATCAAGTGTGTTAAAATGCGACGTCAAGAGGTTCTTTACAAGTGTTCACATGTGATAAGTTGGAAGTGTGAGACCTGCCATTATTGTCTAAATATTGTACAATGTGAAGCACACCTTGTGCATATCTTTGCATACCAGCAGCTTGGACAAAGCAGCAGTATTTGATGCCCTGGGAATAAGAAGAACTAGAACTAACACACTATAACACACACTGTATTCTTTTGATGTACTACACATTGGCATCTGTTTTTGAGATATTTTATGCTTTTAAATACAACCACTAGTTATTCATAAATGAGTATTTTCATGGTCATGGTATAAAAATCACAGTCTTTGTCATGGTTTTGTTATTCTGTACCTGTGAATATTCAGCTGTTGCCACCTTTCTGCCTTCCTTTCTCCCATTTTTACCACCCTTTCTCTCTCATCAAATAACTGAACCTTCTCATTCTACTCTCTCCTCTTCTTTTGTTTTTCTTTTTTTTTCTTCTATCCTCCCTCCACCTTCCTCCCCACACACCCCAAAATACCACACCACTGCTGATGACAGGATGAGAAGTACTGGAGCCGGCGAGTGAAAAACAACGAGGCAGCGAAGCGCTCGCGAGACGCCCGGCGGCTGAAGGAGAACCAGATCTCAGTGCGCGCGGCCTTCCTGGAACGGGAGAACGCAGCTCTTCGCCAGGAGGTGGCCGACATGAGGAAAGAGCTGGGTCGCTGCAGGAACATCATCAACAAGTACGAGAGCCGACACGGAGACTTGTGAGGGGACGGAACGAGGAGGAGGAAAGGGCGGGAGGGGAAGTGGAGATGAGACAAGGGTACAAGGCAACCCAACAACAGCAGCACTTTAGTTGAAGTGGCGAGTCGGGGGGAAGGCTGACGTAGATCTGCAGTAAGCACTGTGCAACACCGGGCGCAAACACCACAAGCTTCTTTTAGTGTGTGTGCTGTTCTTCAGGATGTCATGACAGAAAAGCACAGCAACGCCAATTTATTTTCCGAGTTTGAATCTCTTTGTAGATGCTGCTTTGCTGAATCCACACACCGTACTGTATCACCACGTTGTGACACCTCGGCAGCTTTACCCTTGGTGCTGTGCTTACGCCTGGTGCCGCACGGCGTTTTTGCAGGTAGTGCGTTTCCGTCCACCGCTCTGGCCAGTTCAAACAGGGTGTTGAATTCACAATATGCCAGTGAAATCTCACTTTTTAAGCTCAAGGCATGGACACAAGCCAGAAGAGGTCAGATGTGTAATTTTTTTCTATAAATAGGACAAAAAGAAAAACATGTATATTTTTGAACTGGGCAGGAAGGCAAGACTAATCCAGCAAAGAGGAGGAGAAGGGGGAGGAAGAGGAGCAGGGCTTTCGTCAATAACGCAAAGAGATTTTGACATATGATTATTGTATATTTTTCTATTAGCAGAGGTATTTAGGAGGAGGATTTTGGAGATAATCTTTTGTATATTTTATATATGGGGCAGGGAGGGGCTGTTAGCTGGACAGTCATGGGGCCACATAAAAGCGCTTTTCCTCCCAGCTGTTTATTGCTAAACAACAAATAATCTATTTTCAACTTTACAGAACTGGTTAGTCAGAGGAAGAGGTGTAACAGAGAATGTATCATGGTTGAATCAGGTATTTCACACAGCGTGAGACAAGGCGAGGTATTTTAGTTTCCGACTGTTTTCGGCGTTGAAGGGGGCAGAGGCAGGAAGATGGTGAAACAAAAAAAATTGTATAGTTTAAAGAAATTTTTTTGTGTTTGTTTGTTTTCCTTGTGAGCTCGCTCAAGCACTTGAGTTGTTATCTTCTATTTGATTCCGTGTCTGATTTTGACATAAATCACGGGGCTTTTATTTTTTGAAGCTGAAGGAGGAGAAGAAGCAAGAAATAATTAGCCATCAGAACAGCTGGATGTGAGCAGATGTGTGACGATAAGTAAAGGGGGAGAATTTCGCTGGCGGGTTTGCATTTTAGTTCAGTGAATGTGTCTTGCTCACACACACACACACACAAACTTTTAACCATTGCACAACATGATTGCGGTCGCTTTCTTTACTCATCAATCATGTCAAGAGGTGCAAAAAATTTAATACTAACTGGTTTAGGGTTGATTTGCCCAGATTGAACAGTGACTGAAACTTTCAGCATGCAGACACACACACACACACACACACACGCACAGTCCTCACCAAGGTTTTAACCCTTATTGTTGTTGTTGATGTTGTTATGGACTTCTATGGTGCTGATCTAATCTGATCCTCGACCTGACACGCACACAAATATACACATATATACAAAAATCATAGTAACACACATATGCACACACACCATCTCAAACACAGTACTGAACTGCCTATACCCTTTTTTTGTCTTTATTCCTTATTCTTAGTTTATTTTTTTCTCTCTTTTGTTGTATATTGTATTGATAAATCATATATAGATTTTCACACACATACTTGTCTATACCTCTCCTTAAAACTTTACCCAATGAGAAAGAGAAATGCACCCTACTGCTACTGTACCATACAACTGTACTATTGAATATTAAACTATTCTCTCACTAGATATATATGTGTATATGATATATGCTTGAATTATGTGATTATAGTTGTAATATACATAATTGAATATATTTCAGAAAAAACCCCTATTGGAATCATTTTGTCCGTTTTTTCTCAGGTGTTGTCTGAGGTATTAAATATGCATATTAAAAAAAACAAACAAAAAAAAAAAATCTTTGATCCGATCACAGAATTTGTTGATTGGTTTGTTTTATTTTATTTTTTTTGTGGAGGGGGTTATATTTTGTGTTTCCTGTTCTATTGTTATGATTCAGTTTTAGCCCATTTTGTTACTAAGTCACCAGCATGGGACAGAAAACTTCACACACTAACTGATAGTTGGCTAAGCCTCACCCCCCCTTAGTTACTGTAGTTACTGTTGCTATGCCTGTCACACTTTGCATTCTAGAGTACAGTTTAACAGAGGAGGTTTTACCAAAGGCCTTCTAGTTTCAGCCACTTACTTTGACACTTTGACATAGGAGAGATCCATAACTGTAATAAAATGAAAAATAAAATGAAAAACTTTGTTTTCCCACCTCCATAGTCAGTATAGACAGTATAAAACATGGACATCGCTACTGTGACATCACATACAGTATTGTTTTGTTCAGTCTCATTTTGAAGCCTTCCAATCAGTGTTTTCACCGTCACCATCTTGGTGTTCTGATGTGATGAGAAGATCCTGGTCTGAGTGTGAAACCGCATGCGCATTGGCTAAGGACTTGTCAGTCATAAGTCGGTAGCCGTGCTAACATTAAAACAAAGCTGAAATGAAACGGGTACTTCTGGGAACTTCTTTTTTAGGGGTAGGAAAACCTGACATCCCAGTTTTAACCATAAAAATAGGTAACACTTTTTTATTTTTGGCCATAGACATTTGTAGGTTAATAGCACGCCTAGGTCACATGAAAAGGGAGGTAAGCGTGATGATGACCTGGGGTGCAGAAACCAGAGGGGTATACAATGAAAAGAGATTAATGACTTAGCGAGCTATGTCAAGCTTAAAGTCTGTGTCACAAAAGTGTCTTTTTACCTGGTAACTTACGTTATGTTCAGAGTTTCGGTTTAAAATTGGCTGGAAGCACCACGTTTTCACTGATTCTTTCATTTACAGCATGTTTTAAGTGCAATAGATTCTCTGCGGAGAGAATACATGTGCAAGCTCTTAAGCCGTACCTTACTAAAGCCACTGAATGAGGTGCAAACTGTGTGTGGCATTGTTATATTTAGTGGTGCAGAAAGTGTCTAAATGTCTTTATACTTGATTCTAATCTGCTGCTAAGTCTCTTTTACACTGCTGGAATTGCAGCTACTAGAACGCAGAACACACATCACTCATTCAATCAATACAATTCGTTTAACTTTGACCTGCTGACAGACTAAAGTGTTTCCACATCTCCTTTATTGGGGTGTGGGACAGTAATAATTCAAGTTTAAATGAATCCAGTTTAAAGTTTTAGACTAATGTGCAGCCATCACCTTAGAAATAAACAGCAGCACTAAGAGCACACTCAGTGTTAAAATAATTAACTTGAATTAAAATGTTTATTTTACTGCTCAGTGTGATAAATAAGATTAATGATTTTTAGGGGGATTCATCTCTTGTCTTAGTTGTAAAAATGTTGCATTTTACTGTTATATATGTATATTTTTATGTTCTTTATAGATTTTTATCACCATTTTATCATCATCATCGAACAACGTCTGATTGCACTCATAGGGATCATTTCGTGCGGAAGAAGAGTCATATGACCCGTGAAACGCCCATTTTTATGTGAGCGCGCTCAGAGCCTGGAGCAGAAAGTCTGGCTTAACAGAGAAACATAGAACGTTGATAACCACCATCATGATACCCGTTATCCCCAACTGGGGTTTTATTCTAATGCACAGAAAGCCTGGCTGTGTTGAACTCATAGTATACCCCTCTGGTACCTAGTTCCTGCCTCCTGTTTAGCCCAAATACAAGCACACTCCACTTGAAATTCATGTAGCCCAGCCATTGCAGTCTGGGCTAAATCACTGTGTGCTTTTCTTGTTCTAGGTAAAACAAAAAAAAAAAAGGATTAGCATCTGCTAGTTCCCCCCCACACTGGATTAATCTCTTAAAGGCAATTTAAAAACTAGTCTTGAAGTTCTTCAAATGCTTGTTTCATTATATTAAGAACTCAGAATTTTGACAGGCTGAATGCAGTTACAGGTGCTAGGCTGTGATTGGACAGTCACTGAATGGGGGAGAGGTTTAGTTGACTGTTATATAGAATTGTGTTAATTTACAGATAGAAACTAAACCTTAGCTCTTGTTACCTGCTATACATTCACAGTTGCAACTTTATGATTGTTCTTGATTTTTTTTTTTGTTGTTTTATGCAACAGCTTGTTTTCTTCAGGTGATTTTAGTCTTACATAACTATATTTTCATTCCCGAGACCAACTTTCACATTTCCTATGAGCCTGTTTGCTGCTGGCCTCATCCATAGAGACTTTACCGAGCCCCAGGTGTATAATGGAAGTTGTAGGTCTAGCTTTGATATACAGTATGTACTGTATGTTTTCCTTTCCCTTGTCTTCTTTTTTGGGGAATATGTTTAAACCTGAGACACAGACTTTTGAATTAAAATCCCTGGAAGAAACTCAGAGCTTCTTAGACTTCCATCTGTTGATGGAAGAAGGAAGTCATCTTTTTTTCTTTTGATATCTGGCATTTGGGGATTTCTTCACAGACCTTTCTGAAACTTTTTGACAGTGCTATTTTTCTATGTAACTGTGTTGTTGAGCGTGGTACAACTTTTTCTGGCGGGCGTTTGAGGCCTGCTCTTCATGTGGCAGCAGTGACAGTTTGCTGCTGTGTGATAAAACGGCATTGCGGGTAATAATGACAACAATAACGATGATGATAACAATAATGTACACAGCCTTGTTATTTCTTCTTCAACTTTGTGGATTCTCAGCTAACTTCCTCTTGTTGTGACTGACTGTTATAAACTGCAAGTCCCATGAGCTCAACACTACCCCGGCTCCTCACCAGTATTGTGTGCTGTCCACAGGGATGATGGCATATGTGGTCTTTTTTCCCTCCAAACACCAATAAAGGCTAATCCTTATTCACCAATAGAGATCTTCTGGTGTCTTGCTGTGTGATCTGAAAGCATGTAAAAACCAGTCAGCAACTGTGTTAGAAACTGTTGAAGGTAATGTGTGAAGTGTCACCATCTGGAGGTCATTCAGTGACCACCTGCTCTACAAAAAATGTCTATGCTGAAGGAGAAACCCTAGGAGTGTATACCAAGGTATTATTAGTTCCTAATAGCTAATGCCATTTTTTTTCCAGTGTGTGTTTAATGGTTTGTTGACAGCACATCGTAATAAAAACTGCCCTCCTCCAGAAAACAACCAGATAGGTTGTATATAGTTACTTGTAGTGTAGAATAAAATCTGGTGCAGACACCTCGACATTCCTGAAATAGAAAATGGAGCTCTGTAATGTGTTTTACACTGTAAAAAGGTGCAAACACAAACTAAACAAGTACTTTTGGTGCTTAAATATAACCAAGCAACAATAAGTGAAAGTGAAAAAAAAATTGACTCAGGTCATCTCTCTCTCTTTTTTTTTTTGTTTTCCTCAAAAAAAACCTTCTGGTTGGCTTGTTTTGATGCTCATAACTTAAAAGTACAATCATTCTTATTATTATATTTCAGGAAGGCTTATGTGGCTTGTATCAGAAGGTAGGAACAATTGACCAATGCAATCTTTAAGATGGAGTACCTGATTAAAGTTACATATATTGAGAGACACACTAACTCTTGTGTTTTGATCTTTTCATGGTATTGTTCACACTGGAAGAATAATCTCAGCTTTTCCACCTTGAAAACACCCCCTAAATAAGAGCATCCCTCCAGTCTAACTATAGCACTTTGTAAAAAATGTGTTAATTGGTGCTTTAAAATAAACTGTTCTGTCATGGTAGAAAAGTTAGAAAGGGGAAAAACCCTGTAGTGTAATGCTCCTTCCAAGACATTTACCTGTTTGACTCAGTTTTGTCTGGCTGGTTAGAAGATTCTGGAAAAGTCCTTCTAGGCAGTCATGTTAGTAAAACCTCTAGGACGTTTTTTTGAAAACACATCAAAATGAACTTTAATTCCAAGGGTCACAACAACATAAAAACTGCATGCCTGCAAGCTTAAAAAGTTTCCTTCAAAATAAGGCTTAAAAGGCTTTTTTCCCTCTTGAACGTTCTGCTTTATTGCTAATCTTTGCCTTACATATGCAATTCTCCTTCAGTTTACCTCAACACATGGTTATTATTGTGCCCCCTTCTGCCTGTTTGTGTGGGACACTAAATTACAAAATAAATGCTGTAAACAGAAAGTGCAGCAGCAGACCATTGGGAGGCACTCGGACCCTTCTGACAGCTTCTCTTTTCAAACATCACATCAGCAGAGATGAAGTCTGCATGTGTGTGCGTGTTTGTTTCATTATTTCCATGTGCATTCATAGTACTTGTGTGTTTTTCAACTGAGCACATGTTTCTGCATGGATGCATGTCCTGTTGTGTTTCCATGACTACTTCTATGAATTGTGGGTGTTCTAGAGATTCATCTGTAAAGCCTGTCAACTTCAGTTACATAACACACACACACACTCAGATGAGCAGTTTGTGTGCCCTGTGTACACGCGTGTATGCATGCGTGGGATTGGATGGCTGCACCACCTGTATGTTGTGGGTTGTTTCAGCTGTTCGCCGACGTTTGCGTCACCAGCTCTCCTCCATCACGCCGCAGACCATCTGCCAAGGCTGGTGTCGATACTCCAAGCCAAAGCGTGCTACGTCGTCCCGCTAAGTGCCACACTGTGCCAAGCTGTGCCAAGCCATGAAACCCTGCTGATGAATGTCTTCACAATCAGCTCAGGGAGTTCCAGTAAATAGAGGTTTGGAATAATTTCATAAGAGACAGCTGCCTTTTTTTGTTGGTGAGGAACATGGTATATCCATAGTGGTTTTGTGATGTCTTTCTTTGTTATGGTGTTGCTTGAAGTTTGTATGCGTGGATGTAACAGGATAAAGTATCTGCTCAGGTATAGCCATGGGAACATGTTTAAAGTAGGGGGTGCTGTGGGGATAATGCAGTCTGTGAATTTGGGGTAGCGTCCTCAGCACTTATGTGAAGATGACATAAATAAATTATATATTCTACTTAAATGGAGGTAATGAAAGGCAATCTTTGTCTATGAAAGGTTATTCAAGTAAGAAAATATGCACACAGTATAGGCTACACACACATATGCAGTAGCTGAGCAATGAGTCATAAGAAAGCCAGACTGACACAATAAGCAAATATAAAATTGCAACCATATGTAGACACTGTTTGTCATGATGCGTGGTTTAGTGAAGACTCAAATGCAGGAACCAGGCAGGCAAAAACAACAGGTTTCCTTTTTATTAGACTGAATGCAAAGTCCAAGAGGGAAAACTAAAGACACCTAAGATGAAGGATGGGACTATATATACACTGGGGATTGATTGAGGATTGAACACAGGTGCAGACAGTCTGAGAGGAAGAAAGAAAATACTGGCTTGACCTCTGACCTTGAGGTCGAGGTCACGGAGATTCAAACTCGTCCGAGATTTTTAGTAGATGTACCTATGGTATGAATTTGAAAGTCCTAGGTGACTTTCTTCTCGGGTTATTGCATTCACAAAGTTGGGTGTCCATGCACGCCTGGCGGGGTGATGACAATACTCCATCAGCCTTTTTGGCTGAGGGTAAAAAACTCAAAACACAACACACAAGAGAAACTGTCAAAACAACCTTGAAATAAAAGACACATAGGCAAGAAAACTCATATTTAACATGATACAGAGGAACACTGGGGAACCTAAAACTTAACAAACACAAAAATGGAAAAATTTATATACTAAAGCAGCAATCAAAGCTAAACAGAAACCAACACTGAACAATATAAAACAAGAATCAGTGATCACTGCCAAAGTTATCTGCTTATCTCACTGATGGATCTAATTTATCTTTAACTCACATGACAGTAGAGAATATGTCTTCTAGTGCAGTTTCTCCAATGAGGGTACCAGTACTAGTATCTTTGAGTACTGCAGAGGATACGTAAGCTTTATTTTTATTCATTTTTAAGACATATCAGTCGTCCATAAATCCTAATATAATTTAACTAAAATGAGTCCAATAAAAATAAAACCCAGATTTGATGAACCAAATTTTATATACACTCGTTACCTGTCAAGTTTCTGCAAAACCTTAGAAGAAGAAAGAGAGCAGGAAGCCAGTTTTTGATATTTAATGACAGATAAAAACAGTAAAATGGATTTGTGGTTGAAATGTAACAGCATATAGCAGAAAACACAAAGAAAGAAGTGATCCACACATTTGTGTGAGGCATCTTTTTCTGTAATCACTGTGATCAAAACAAAGCAAAGAAACAGACTGAGCCTGGAAAACAGTTTGATCACTGCATCTGCTTCCCTGTAGCTGAGAATGACAAATATCCTCCTCTTTAAATTATAAGAGGAACTTATCAGAAAGATTCAATTCAGTGGAATTCAGTGCTATCATCTCAGCATCATTTCATAACGACAAAAAAATTGGTTGGCCATGAATTTAGTGATTAATTTTAAATGAGACACTGATGGTGTAGTGCTGTTTTTATGACTTATGCGTTAAATTTTCCACTGGTCAGGAGCCTTTTCTGTACTAATAAAGAAAATACAGGTGGAGGGGAGTAACAAAGGGTTATGAGTAACAAGGGGGATGATTGATTGTGTGACTCAGAGAAAAAAGAATAAATCCACTGAAACAAACACACCGGGGAAAGAATGAAATATCTAAAATTCAGAGTCTGTGCAAGAAGTATAGGAACATGTGTAGAATTGATGTGGTTGTTTTGTGTGTCCACCTATATGTTTGTGAGTGGTGTCGTCTTCAGACCCAGAGGAGCAGCGGGTGAGAGGTGAGTTCGATGCTCCAACTCAAGTCTCAGTGGAAACCAGATGTCTAACCTCTCTCTCGCTCTCTCTCACCCACACACACACACACACCCTTGTTTCCACCACTTCAGAGGACATTACATTGACTTCCATTCATTTTCTGAATGCTTACCTGAACCAAAACAATTACCATTACTTGCCTAAACCTAACCCTTACCTTTATCTTCAGTTAAATTTAACCTTTAACAGTCTTCACCATAACATGTACTGACAGTCTTCACCATAACATGTACTGATTTAAAATGATTTGCTACTTCTCCCTAAAAAGAATGCACACCTAATAATGCACAGTAACATGCTTGGAGAAAACCAAACACAGCATATAAGCACAAACACGTCATACCAACTGTCAGGCATGGTGGTGGAGGGGTGATGATTTGGGTTTTTTTTTGCAGCCACAGGAGCTGGGCACCTTGCAGTCATTGAGTCAACAATGAACTCCACTGCATACCAAAGTCAAATGTGAAGCCATCTGTCCAACAGCTAAAGTTTGGCTGAAAATGGGTCGTGCCGTCAAACTTCCCCATGAAGCACACTGGTTCTAACTTTTTCTATTCTAACTTATTGTTTTAGCTGCATCTTTTTTTCCTGTATGTAATAAGAAAAAACTCAAAAGGGTTGTAAATATGTGTTGTTAAATTGCAGGTCAAAAAAGAATAATAACAACTTCCCTGAGTGGTGGGGAAAGGGGGAGCGATCCTCAGTGATCCTCTCTAGAGTGTGAAGAATATGAGTTAGTCCCATGAGGACAGAAGTGCTGTATAGGGTCCCACTCTGTGAACTTCTCATGCTCAGAGATCTTTGATATGTTCTAGTTGAACAAATCCAGGTGATTTGAGGTGTGTGTCACTTGTACATTGTGGTGCTTTGATTCTTGATGATGTTCCTGCAGTTGTTATGAAACACTTTGTTTTTAAATGTATGTAATATCTGTAATTCTGATATCTTTGTTGTCTGACAATTTATCTGACAGTTGCTACAAACATCTAAGTAAAACTAAAATCATGTTATTTGGGAATTCCCAAAGAAACTCACAAGTGCAGATTCATATAGATGGTGTGGAAATTGAAAGAGTTCATGAACACAAGTTTCTTGGTGT
>VUQS01028450.1:0-17831 GCA_015108495.1 Heterochromis multidens | reverse complement strand
TACCTTTGGGGATGGATGGCAAGGGAAGTTTACAAAAATGGACAACAGTTCCAGACAGTAGATGCCCTTCGTGCGGCCGTCTTCACCACTTGGAGAAATGTTCCCACTCACCTCATGGAAATGCTTGCATCAAGCATGCCGCAATGAATTTTTGAAGTGATCAACAATAACGGTGGAGCTACTCATTACTGAGTTCATGTTTGGAACTTTGATTTCTGTTTTGGGGGCTTTACGGGTTTTTTTGGAGGTGTGGTCCTAAACTTTTGATCAGCTGTGAAACAGCCTGTTTCAGTTTAAGCGCTGTTTTCAATAAATTGCATGCTCAAAAAAATGTTTTGTCTCACTCCCATTTCTTCTTGTTGCATGTTGAAGCTCTACTTGGAACCTTGTTATGATCCAACCATGCAACATATGATTTTTTTGCCGTTTTTCAAGTGGTCTTAAACTTTTGATCAGGACTGTATGTCCAGTAATCGCTTTATTTTAACTCAGTTTTGGTCTCACCCAACTTCTGACAGATGCTTGAATTTATTTATCTGTTAAATACACCACTTTTTCACTAACTTTGTCAATTATTTGGTGTTGGACCTGTGGTGTATAGTATTTGATATTTGTGTTGCAAAAAGCAGCAAGTGTGGACCTACTGACATCCCATGGCATCATTGTCACGCTGGTGATGAAGCCTTGCTTTTTAGCAATGAACTTCAACAAACTTAAAAAGAAAAACTACGAGTGTAATGCAGCTTTAATGTGGCATACATTATATTTGATAACAAAAAGCAAACATGAGATTGAGGTCAAGACATAAAATTGAATAATTTCAGCAGTGGTTTTGCAAATGATAAAAGGCTACAATCTTTCTCCTTGTTTCCGGGCAGTCTTTGTGTTCTACGGGTTTCACTTTACAGTGGTACACACATTAGTTTGCAGAGACTTGCAACTTGTTTGAATCAGGTAATCCATCAAAGTGAACATCATGGCTGTGCTGCTTTACCATGCAACAGCATAAAACAAACAGATCCGATGTTTACTGTGATGGATCACCTACTTCAAGGTAGTTTCAGGCTTCTGCTTCCATACTGCACTGAAATAAATGAAAACCAGGCATAACTATGAATGGCAGTATGATGATAATGGAAATATGCATGTACTGAGGCTAGTAAATAGCCTAAACATGGAAAAACATGGCAGGGCTATTAAAGTCAAGGGACTAGAAAATACTAAGTGTGCTCACAAAGATGGTTTGACAGAGGCGTGTGCTCTTCTGCAGGGTTTGATGGTAGCGATTTGAAGCCTTCTTACTTCAAAAAAGGGTTTAGTGTTCTCCTGTCATAACTGCAATGAGTAGCTCCCATTTTCTAAAACTGGGTGTCAGCAGCAGGGTGATGTTACTCCTCCACTTCACGGGGCTATCTATACAGTCCCTCTGCCCTGTCATTTTCCCCATTCACACCTCTTTCTGTCTCCTCTCATCTTCTGTTCTCTGTCACTATACTTGGTGTCTGCCTGCCTTCCTGCCTGTTATTCTCCTCTGATTGTGCAGTGCCAGCCATCCACCTGCCTGGCTAAGCTTCCTGTGGACTTCCAGGGGCCAGATGAGTGTGTGGCTAAGAAGAAAATTAAATGGCTCTCAAAAGATAAACTGCACTAGCCCTAGAGAGGCTCTCCTCTTCTCTCTCATATCCTCCACCTCATCCCACCTTGCCTTTTCAAAAGGCTGGCAAGCCTCTCTTTGCTGCACCACAGCACAAGGACCTCTATGGAAGGATCTGGATCTGGAGAGAGGAAAGCTGAAGAGGGAAAAAGTAAAAAGGAGCTGAGGGCGGGAGGGTACTCAGGGGCGATGGCTTTGAGTCCACACAAACCCCCATCCATCTTGTATGCCCTCTGTCTTGCACAGTGCAGGGAGATCAATTAGCTGAGCCAGTGAAAAAGGGTTTCTCTGGAGTTTCTCTGTTTCTTTATGCCCTTAACGTCATATTAAAACTTGAATTAGCACATTTTTTCTGGCTGCTTAGGAACAGCAAAACATTTACATTTTATCACTTTTAATACAGCAACTTGTTAGCCAACAACTGCTAATACATACCCAACACTTTCATTGTGACATTAGACTGTATGGACAAAAGTACTGGGTCACATGCACATTACACCTACAGGAGCTACTGTAGGAAAGCTGTGCCATGAAGCTCCCGGCACACAGTTGTTGTGCTGATGTTAATGCCAGAGGAGGTTTAGGGCTCTTCAGTTATTGAGTCAGCAGAGTGTTGGTGACTTTTACACACTATGTGCCTCAGCACTCAGCGACCCCACTCTGTAACGTTATGTGGTCTGACACTTCATGGCTGAGTTGTGATGGTTCCTGAACACTTCCTCTTTGCAGTAACACCACTTACAGTTGATTGATGAATATCTAGGAGGGAACAAAATTCATGAACTGACTTGTTGCTACAGTGGGATCCTATTACAGCACCACACTCAAATCCAGTGAGTTCTTTAGAATGACCCATTCTTCCACAAATGTTTGTAAAGGCAGACTGCACGGCTAGGTGCTTGATTTTATTCACCTGTGGCAAAAATACCTGAATTTAAAGATTAAGAGGTGTGGCCCAACACTTTTGTCCATTTAGTGCAGTGTATGATGCAGGTTATGCCTGTGGCCACCTTGTGAATAAAATTTCAATATTCACTCTCTTTTTTTTTTCTTTTGCTTTCTTTCTGGTATCTGTCATCTCCTGATGGCAATATCAGGCTCCTTAGCAAATGTTTTGCTCCATTTACTCGCTAGCACCTAATATCTGATAGTGAGAAGGTATTGGTCAGTGGGCTTTAAGAGCTTTTTTCTCTGAAAATAGCCAGCTGCTCTGGCCAAAAACACTACAGTAAGAGTGGTAAGAGTTAACCAAAGCAATAAAGGTGCAGATCAGACAGCTAAACAATGAGCAGAAAAGAGGGCTACGAATTGTTTTGGCTTTTATTTTCTGATTGGAGTACAACCCTTCTGGGAGAAGAGTTATCACTTTATTGGAGTTGAAAGCATTTTGATGGTTTTTAACTCTTATCGGTCCCTCTGTTCTTGTTTGTTTTTTGGTATCTAAAACACTGCAAAAACTTCCCCTGTCTCTTTTAATATCCATTCTCTTCACTGAACTGATGTGATTTACACTATTATCTGACACTTTAAACCAAGATAAGAGGTTTTACTGCAGCCCCCCTTTTGAAATACCTCCTTTGTCTCTGTTTACCTTTATACTCTTATCCAGACTCTCGAGGGAGTTGATGTCCAGTCCCTCTTTGCAGGCCTGCAGACAGGATATGACTTTCTGACTCTCAATCTTTCCTGGTCGGATGGTCAGTCCAGAGAGGCTTCCCCGGAAATACTGAGTGAACCGCGGCTTGGTCACCTCCCCACCTACAGAAACAGCAATACACAAGGTGTTTATATACATACACACACACACACACACACACACATATATATATATATATATATATATACACACACAAGTACAAAACACACTATTTACACTCCACTGTGGCAATTCAGTTAAACTAAAATAGTTTTTATACTTTTTATGGAATCATTACAGCAGGTCATGTAAACATTTACTTATAGTTAACACACAGTAAAGTACTGGTTTATGGTTATTTAGGCCAAATAATGGTTATAATTGGCCCAAAAAATCATGTTCTGTGTCCCCATCCTGTGATTAAGTGGAAGGGTACTGCTGTATAAGTGCAGGTGCTACTCAGCCAGCCCATTCAGGCTAAATAAAGGTAAGGAAAAAGTCAACACATTTAAAAGTCTGTCCTCTGAACTCCATAAAGGCCAATACCAGCAATATGAGTCTCCAAACCACTCATTAGCTGAAAGGTTATCAGTTCTGGGTATCAAAACTTCACCTTTGGATTCCTGTCCTTCCTTTTATTTCTCTCTTCCTTTTCCCTCTTCTGGTCTCTAATTCTGGCAGTAATCCACTGAAGCACTAAAAGTATTGAACATTCCCTTCATCTAACAACAGAATCCAAACTGGCTCATTGATCAAACACTTTTAGAGGATGAAGTGGAGCAGTGACCGATGGGAAGGGTGCATACCAAGAGAAAGTCTTCCACTCTCTATTAATTTATCTGTCTTGCCTGTCAACACACTTCTGAGAGACTCTGTGCCTTCACCCACCTCCTCTCAAGTGACTGCTGGAGGCAAATCCAGTTTATTCATACCTATTCCTTAATGTTGGGAAAATATGCACAGCCATTGCCAAAAGCCGACATGTCCACATATTCTTCCATAATCTGACTGCCACTTGCTTTGCATTTAATCATTGAGTAGATACAATAAATGAGGGACAGGGTCCAGTCATCTAATAGCTTTGAGGTAATCTGTTATTAACCGCATTAACCCGTCACTCACATGCCAATGTATTTTGCCACTTTTGCATTGTAAGTACATTCTTTATAAGTTGCTCTCATGTTGCTTTGACCTGCCCTCTGTTTGGAAAATGCAGCTATAGACCATGGGCCATGGGTGAGATTCCAGATGTAACAGATTTTATTGCATGAAGTATCTCTTTACTGCCAAGCATCTTGGACTATCTCAACCCAAGCAGATGGTAAATAGGTTGTAGGAATCTTTTTACCTCTGGAGGCTCCTTACACAAGTTATATCTGGTGCTGCAATTTTTCTTCTGACAATTCCTACCTAATGACTACACTAACTCTGCACACTTTAAAAGCAGGTATACTCCAACATTTGAGTACTATGGAGCCCTACTCTGAAACTGCTGCAGATTGGTGTCAATGGCACAATCTGAAGGGTAATATGAAGGAATTGGCAGTGCTTTGGGATATGGATGCAAAAGGCCAAAGTACTGACAGTAACATTTGTCTGTGATGGTCGCCATGTTGTTATGAGCCCACATCTGTATCTGCAGAAATATAAGAAAGAAGAGTCTTTCACCCATTTATGCTCAACCTTCAGGACTTCAAAGTTGGCTGACTGAACAGTTGTGGCAAAGGTACAAGCTGGCCATACCTTCCTTACACCAGCCATAGTTACCTCCACCAAGGAGGTTATGTTTTTGGTAGTGTTTACGTATGTTTGTGTGTGTGTGTGTGTGTGTGTGTGTGTGTGTGTGTGTCATTCTGTCTGTAAACACATGGCTCAAAATGTTTTTAATGAATTCTGATAAAACTTTGTAGGGGGGTCATGTCACATTTGACCTCTGACCTCTCCTTTAAGGTCAATAGATTGATCTGAAGGTCAAAGTGGTAATAATGATAGCAGAGCTATTTAAAACAGTTTCTTAATGCCATTGTTTGCACTGACAGCATACAGTGTACAGACATATAGGGAATGATATATGGGGATTCTAAATATCACATTACTTTGAACCTCTGACCTCTTCTTCAAGGTTAGATAAGATCAAACTTTCATACTTTTATCTTTAAAACTATGCTTCAAATTCTACTGCCTTTGTTTGTATTGGCAACATTTAGGAAATTATACTGGTATATGGGGATTCTAAATATCAACATTATAATTCGCATCTAAATATCATTTCACATTTGACCTCTAACCTCACTTTTACATTTCACATCTGCCTTTCTTTCAAGTTGACCCCAAAATGTGTTATATCTTTAAAGAAAGTACTGTCAAGAGAAAGAGAATGAGCTGTCTTGGCAGAGGTTTGCACTCTCAGAGTACTTCCTGTTTGTCTTAATATGTGTCAATTGTTTTTTTGTCCTTATTAAATCACCATAGGCCAGACAAGAAAAAACAGAAGCAGGAGAGCAGAGCTTTTTCCATTTCTATTTCTATACAACAGATCCCCACACTCTTGAAAAATCTTTGTACTTTTATGATGATAAACTGTTCTTGTGGGGGTCGTCCACCTACTAATTGTGGAGGCACATCTATTACTGTCCTAAGTGATGTATTCAGCTTTTGAATGGCTCAGTCAGCACAGATGGAGACACAACTGACCACTACTGGAAACACTTTATCATGCCTTGCTCTCCTGGTGTGAAAACATGACAGAGATGGGGTGCAGTGACTCTAGCCCTTCAAGTCAGAGGAGCTGTGATTGCTGACCTGCAGCTACATTGTGCACAATGACTACTGAGATAGAGCTTCCTTATCACCCATGGGGCAGACAACAGAGTCCTACCAGTTGATGTGATCTACCCAGGGGATCTTATCAACCCAGTTACTTGTCATCTGCTTGCCTGCCTTCTGAGATGAGAGACAGATGAAGCCTTTTTCTTGACTGGGAAGAGGGAAATAGGGGGCAGATATAAAAATTCTTACCCCCTAACTCTTCAACTTACTGCTTTCTGTCTCTGTTTTCACAGTCCGTGAATTTAGGTTTAACTCCATAAGCATGCTTGTGTGACAAATACCCTCACACACCTACACCTAAAGTTAATGGGAGAGTTTGGAAAAAGCGAGCAGGAAACAGACTTTTTAAAAATGTTCTTTTCAAGCTATTTTCTATCTTTCCAACAGCTCAAAGAACTGCAGTTGTCTTGTCATAGTTTAGACAGATATCTTTTTGTCACTGCTTAGCCTTGTCAAACCAACTACACATGAAAAAATACAAAATATAAGCTTATATAGTGTAACATATTTATCTGAAGGCTGTAGAGCAAATCTGCTGTGGGTTCTGAAGCCTGAATAGAAATCTAAGGTATCTGTGGGAATGAAGATGGGGTTGTGTGACACATACACCTTCCCAGAAGCCTCTAAATATAACATCTGAAGTGAGAGACATCAAGCAAATTGTGTTTGTTGCACTAATGCCCCATTCATTAAGACAGGCGCTTGGATTCTTTTGGCCTGAAGTAATTACCAAGCTTACACCCATTTAGCATAACCAAAAATTATATCCAGTAATGAAGGTGTCATTTTGTAACACTTGACAACTGTATGAATTGACAATTTTAAAACTTACATCAAGAACATCATAGCTTTCCACTTTTTAATACACTTAAAATAAAAAAAAAAAAATAGAGAAACAGTACAGTTTTTGACACTGATAGCACACGCACAGAGAGCAAGGCAAGTGTTGGCATATCATTAACTACCTACATTAGTTTTGGGGGGGCTCTAGCTTGGAGATCAAAGACTGCTTCTGCCCTGCAATACAAGAACAATGCTGGTTCTTTTATCTTCTAGCATATGAAAACTGTTGAAGGAAATGCTGCTTTGGACTTTTACAATTATATGAAGTATAGGCTTGTTTACATTATTAAGACATTTTTTAGGGTAATTAGACTGCTGGTAACATAAAAAATTCAGGCCAGTATGGCATTTTTAACAAACTCATGAAGCTAAGTTAGCTTACAGTTATGGTAAAAAGAAAGTACATTTAAATTCTAAGTTTTGATGTATCAAGCCATAATAAAAATTATTTTGTCCCTAGCATGTCTTAAAATGAGGTAAATACAACCTCAAAATGAACAACAAAACACGACATATTACCTTGTGTCATTATTTATTTAACAAAAACTAAGCCAAAAATGCAGAAGCAGTGTGTGAAAAACTAAGTATATCCTCACTACTTTGGTAGGGTAAGTAGCAGCCAGATGCTCCTAATCAAATACACTTAATTAATTGATCATCAGCAAGTGTGAGCACATCTATAAAAGCAGTTTTGGCAGTTTGCTGGTCTGGAGCATTCAGGTGTGTTAACACAATGCCATGGAGAAAAGACATCAGCAATGATCTTAGAGAAGCTATTGCTGCTGCTCATCAATCTGGGAAGGGTTATAAGGCCATTTCCAAACAATATGAAGTCCATCATTCTACAGAGAGAAAGATTATTCACAAGTGGAAAACATTCAAGACAGGTCCCAGTCTTCCGAGAAGTGGACGTCCCAGCAAATTCAATGCTCAGAAAAACTGCAAAAAACTCAAGAGCTACATCTCAGACTCTATAGGCCTCAATTAGCATGTTAAATGTTAAAGTTCATGACAATACAATTAGAAAAAGACTGAACAAGTATGACTTGTTTGGAAGTGTTGCCAGGAGAAAGCCTCTTCTCTCTAAAAAGAACATGGCAGCACAGCTTAGGTTTGTAAAGTTGCATCTGAACAAACTACAAGACTTCTGGAACAATGTTCTTTGGATAGACAAGACCAAAGTTGAGATGTTTGGCCACAATGCACAGCACCACGTTTGAAGAAACCCAAACACAGCAGATCAGCACAAATACCTCACAGCAACTGTCAAGCACGGTGGTGGAGGGATGATGATTTGGGTGTGTTTTGCAGCACCAGGATCTGGGCACCTTGCAGTCATTGAGTCGACCATGGACTCCTCTGTATACCAAAGAGTCAAATGTCAGAATCAGAATCAGAATACTTTATTAATCCCAGAGGAAATTATGTGGTCACAGTTGCTCCAGGACAGTCAAATGTGAGGCCATCTGTCTGATAACTAAAGCTTGGTCCATGCAACAGGACAAAGATCTCAAGCACAGCAGCAAATCTCCAACAGAATGACTGAAAAAAAAAAAGAATCAAGGTGTTGCAATGGTCCAATCAAAGTCCAGAACTCAACCCGACTGACATGCTGAGGTGGGACCTTATAAACAAATGCTTGCAAACTTCATTGAAGTGAAGCAACACTGTAAAGAAGAGTGAGCCAGCATTCCTCCACAATGATCTGAGAGACTGATAGTCACACAGAAAATGACTACTTCAACTTGTTGCTGCCAAAACAGGACTGGCCAGAAACTTGTGAAAACTTTTTTTTTCACAGGACTGTACAATTGATCAAATTTGTGCAACAGGAGCCAGATTTTAAAAAAAAACAAACAAACAAAAAAAACACGACACAGAACTATAATGCAAAACTATTGAACAACCATGATGTGTTTTTAAGTGACACATTGCCTCAATAAAACTAACATGTTCATTGTATTATTTTGAAATTCTGGAGCCTTGGTATACATTAAACCAAAATTGTGTTGAATCCACTGAGAACAGTCTTGAGGGGCTGCTTCCAAAAATCCAGGAGGTTTTGCATTACCCTCATAACTATTATTCTCACGATTAATTTGAAGCTTGTCTTACATATGAGTGTGCAACAAAAGGAAACCCTTTAAAGGAGAGACTGTCCTGAAATGAGCAAATTTTAAATCAGTGTTGGCAACAGATGGGGACAGGCGCGAGACAACCAACCAAACAGGTTTATATTTATCTCTGTTGTTCTAGGTGTGTGTCAAAGGACCAAACGTATTCCAGGGATACCTGAAAGACCCTGACAGAACAGCTGAGGCAATTGACCAGGATGGATGGCTACACACTGGAGACATTGGGAAATGGCTTCCTGTGAGTAAAACAGACTGAATAGTTAACCGATCTTCTTATGATCATTGTGCATAGACTTAAACTTAAGTTTCTCTTGTGGTGCATTGCAGAATGGCACTCTGAAGATCATTGACAGAAAGAAACACATTTTTAAGCTGGCACAGGGAGAATACATCGCCCCGGAGAAAATAGAAACCATCTATAATCGCAGCGATCCCGTGGCCCAGGTATTCATTCATGGCGATAGCTTACAGGTAAGGCACTAATTAATCCAACTTACATTTCAGAGTTCTTTTGTATCTACTCAAGTACTACAGTCTGTTTGAAGCATTTGATCTTCATCTTGTCCATGTTGTGTTTAAAAGGCATGCCTGGTGGGGATAGTGGTGCCCGATCCTGACTTCTTACCTATTTGGGCAAAGAAAAAAGGGTTTGAAGGATCCTACTCTGAGCTGTGCAATAACAAGGTCAGATTTATGACTATCAGCACTCTGAACTTGCAGTTTTACTCTCTATGCCTGCCCAATGTTTTCTGACTTCTTTTGTTTTTAGGATGTGAAGAAGGCAATTCTGGAGGACATCTTGAATTTGGGCAAAGAAGCTGGACTCAAGTCCTTTGAACAGGTGACTGGTCCTGTGTAACTTCTTTAAGTGTAGCCAACACTTCCCACAAACAGACTTTACTTGAGCGGGCTGCCCTGGCATATTATTGGCCACCAAAGTTTTTTTTTTTTTTCACCCATCCCAAGAAAATGATGCCATGAAATTACTAGTTCACAATCCCTTTGGTTTTATTTAAGTTCACTGCTGACCAGCTAAATCTGCTCTTTCCTACCTTGTATTTCACTAAGGACAGGCTGGCCCGGTCACTGCGATGGTGGTAATCGCTTGTCTGTTTGAACTTAACCTGGCGACTGTAGTTCTTGCTGTGCTTCGGCTGTAACCTCCTGCGAGTGGAGAGTTGGTTTACGTTCTGCTAAGCTGAGCTTTTTTTTTGTTTTTCCTCTGCAGGTGAGAGACATTGCGTTATATCCTGAGATGTTTTCTATCCAGAATGGTCTGCTGACTCCCACCCTGAAAGCCAAGAGGGCTGAGCTTCGGAGCCACTTCAGAGAACAGATTGATGAACTTTATGCCAAAATTAAGATGTAAGCTAAGATCGAGGAGTATTATAATGAAGCCATTCAGAGACAGTCAGAACCAAACTGTTTATCGAGGAAATTGTCTCACTTTTTCTGCAAGTGACAATCTTAATAATTCTGTGGGTAATGCTTTCAAAAGAATTGGACAATGAATTTCATTTTAAAATGATGTTTTATCCCCACTTTGATTAGTAATTGCACAGCTACATTATCCCAGCTAACACAGGCTAACTGGCAAAGAGTTCTGCAGAACCTGTTTCTTGTATAGTTGATCCAAAAATAAGGGTTAAAATGGCAAAGAGGAAGTATGACTTCCTGCTTTTACTCCCATTATGTCTGCCAGCTTCACAGTCAGAAAGGTGAATCCAGAAAACATTTCTGATAGATTTATTCGTGAAAGCAACAGAAGAAAATCTTTTAAAATGCTTCTACAACAGTCACAGATATTGACTATTTATATACCATGACATTTCATGCTTTGGTTGTCTATTTAAGGGGATATTTAATATCATCTTTTTGTAAATAGTGTATCTGCTGGAAAATTACATTTGTGTACGGGGTACCATGCCAGATACTCTGTAGTGTCCCTGCATTCCCATGTTTCTCAATGCTGCCGGCTAAAGGACTTTAATGAAGTTTTTGGTTAACAGCCTATTGAGAATCATGTTGGTTGACAGCTTTTGGGCTTTTGTTTTGGTGTTATTTTTAAATGTTGCATGTAAAATATTCACTGTTGCTCTGCTGTACATGCAGCAGCTCTTTTTAAATGTCTGACATTGCAGTGCCAAAGGCTGAGGAATGAAGCTGCACAAACATTGTCTGTATATTCTGCAAGTATTTGGAGTAAAAACATGTAGTAACAGTGATTTTATTATTGATTTTTAAGAAGCAGATTTGTTCAAATTGTTTCCATGTCCTTCACTGACAGTTTGCAAAATCAGCAGTCTTCATTTCAGCCATTTGACAAAAAGATTTGTTGTGAATGCACAACAAATTCATTCAAGTTCATTTTTTAACGACTTGTGATTTCAAAAAGGGAGAAGGGTGCAGTTTTGTGCTACAATGGAAAATGTATCTGTCAAATGTACCAAATAAAGACTTTCTTCTGGTAATATTTAGCTTTTGATACATGATGGCTTTTATTTGGTGGCACTGTCACCTCACAGCAAGAAGGTCCTGGGTTCAAATCCACCAGCCGGCTGTTGCCTTTCTGTGTGGAGTTTATGTGGGTTCTCTCCAGGTACTTCTAGGGAGTTGATCTAAAATTAGCAGAAGCAGTAGAAGCAGTCCGGAGATGGTGGCGAAGATGATCTCCACATCTCCAATGTGTCCCCCCAAGTCGTATAGGAGGGATCCTTATCAGATGCCCAAACCATCTTAGCTGGCTCCTTTCAATGCAGCAGAGCAGCAGCTCTACTCTACGCTCTTTGCACTATTATATTTTCAGTTCAAACACGAGCAGTCAAAGATCTTCACTTGAGCAAACGTGCAAACACCTACAACTACTTACAAAACAGCTAACAGATTTCTCATCTGAGCATGTAATAAAGTATTTATTACAGCTTAAAGTGCTGCCATCATTTGATCCAATACTGCAGAACAACACAAATCTTATCCTCTACTGTGAATCAAAATCTGCCATACATTTGAGCAGGAGCTGGTCTGAGATCTCCTCACTCTTTTGTTCAAAATCGTCCAGACTCTCCAAATAGTCTCGGTCATCCCGTTCTTCTCCCCACACATCAGATTTCTCCTCCTCTGGGCAAGCTGTGCTCTGTGGGCCCACAGGGTTTGGTTTCTGGCTGAGTTCAATGTTGCCAGAATCGTCCATTAGGTATGCCTGGTCGTCCTCATCCTGTCAGAAAACAGAAGACACAATCACTGACTGATGCATGTTAAAGTTAAAACGCTAGTTAAAATAAATGAACTAACCAGCGTCAAGATGTAGCTGATACAGATCTCTTGTGGCAGTGGGTAACCTGTAACAGTGACATGAATGTTACCTCACAGGCAGATCATGTTTCAGATCACTTTCAAGTCAGTATGGCAGCTCTTTCGGGTCATAACATACTTGAGGACCTGAAGTTCCTGCAGTCAGGATCATGGCACTTCTGGTACCACACTTCCTCTTTCAAATCTACAACGATCCTGCAGAGGGTGATAGAACCAAATCAGAAAGTGGAACAACACCCATCGGCAATCTTCAGAACACGAAACAAACCGTACTCACATGATGTTGTTGCTTTTATGAAACCGCCCCACATTTTCACACCAGCGGTATTTGGCGATGTCGTAGACGAGAAGTTGTTCTGCGGCAAAGTAGTTCCATCGTCTTATGCCTGTTGAATGTTTATGAGATTATGACAATGAGGCAGGCCAATAGATGTGCTCAGTACAGTAGTATCCAGTATCCATAAACAGTAATATCTGATCATTTCACTATATAACTGGTTGAGAACTTAAGCTTCACAAAATTCAAGTCTATCATCATCAGCTGGATATCACTTCAGAAAACCACAACTTAAGGGGGAATAAACACGACAGGCTGAAATGTTTGTTGTACAAAATTTCATGAGTAAATCTTTTCATAGTATAATACTTACTTCCTTGTATCCCATCCTTTCTAACCACTGTTAATACAAAGTTGTCCACTTCTTGGTGGGGGGATGACAGGAAGCCAGAAAGTGTATCTGTCAGTAATGTACAGGAAAAAGTTTCATGAATCAAATAATTTCACACTGGAATGATTGAATTGAGGTAAAACCGACAATAATATTTACACTATGTAAACTGACTATATACAGGAATACTTCACATGCATGTATGCATAACATTAAGAGAAAAACCCTGGTCTCAGTTCAGCGTTACCTGAGTCTGAAGCCAACCTTTGCTGGCAATGAGTGGGGGAGATTTTGGGTTCACTCGATTCTGGGACGTCCCATGTAAGAATCCGCTGACCTGTGAAACTGATGACACACAGGAATGAGACCTGATGTATGGTGCTTTAAAAAAGATCATAGCACACAGGAATCTGAGTTGTTGGTTCCCAGTTTACCTCACATTACACACTAAGGAGGCCAAGAATATGCTTTCCTCCAAAGAAATTCCCTTCTCAGGTTTGGCAATACAATGGTTATCTTCTGCCACAGTGAATGCAGCATTCTTTCCCACTTTGGATGACTTGTAAAGCCGGAAATTTCTGTTCTTTGTGTAGACACCTGTTTGTTAAAATAAAAATCCACAGGTATGTGAAGGGACGAATGAAAAGAGAATGAGTACATTAAATACATACAAATTTACAATTTTCTGATTTAAGACATTAGTAGGATGTCTGTACTGCTACAAAGTTTAACTAACAGACACAAGCAAACCTTTAAAAGTTTGTCTTTTTAGTATAAAATATAAAATTTCTCTTTGCATTTCGCTGTTGAGCTGCAACAAGATGAGAGAATTTAGCACTTAAAACATGATAGAAGACTGAAAAATATCATCATGTTTTGATTCACTACAAGAACCTCATGTTAGTCACCTAAATGTTTGAGAACCCTTCTGCACAGGACGACTAAGTACTTGCTGCCCACAACTTATAAAGGTAACTAGGAAGGGATTTTTTTCACAGAAAGATTAACAAAAAAGATGTGACTGATCATTTAACTTATGTAAATATAAATGCATCTCTCTACAGATAAAAAGGAGATTAAAAAAATCTGGTTTCCCTTACCAAGATCAACAAAGAGAGAGTCTTCACCATCCTTGTTTTTCACCTTGAGGAAGCAGAGGTCTCTCTCTTCCTGCTTACGCTTCTTCATCGCTGGACTCGAGGCTTGCGTTTTACTGAGAGTAAATCAGTGCAAAATATTAACCTAAGCACTCGGTGCAGAGAAATAAAAACATACATTTTTTACAGGTCTGGAAAAACAAACCGTGTTTCAGCATTTTCTGTCACTGAGTCCATTCCATTATCAAGGCAGCTTCCATTTTTGGCTTTGTTTAGGAGAGGCTGAAGAATTACATGTATGAACCTGCCTACAAAAAGCAAATAAGATGAAATATATGAATAATTTGTAGATATTAACATACTGATGCTTTCCATGTAGGGCTGAACATACCAACATGTATGTTGTCTTTGAAAACTGCATGTCGGAGACAGAAGATGAGATGTCTGCTGAATTTCTCCTCAGTGCTGGAGTCGAGATTGAGGACATTTTTCGCAGAGCATTCAATCCCATAAACTTCCATTAACTTGTCACAAACATACTGTCACCACACAAAGCAGAGACGGGTAAACATACTGTACATCATGCATCTGAAAGTACAACCCCAATTCCAAAAATGTAAAATGTAAATAGAAACAGAATGCAATGATTTGGAAAATCACAATAGAACACAGAAAACATATCAAATGTTTAAACTGAGATTTTTACTACTTTATGAAAAATATTAGCTTATTTTGAATTTGATGGCAGCAACATGTCTCGAAAAAGTTGGGATGGGGGCAACAAAAGGCTGGAAAAGTAAGTTTTACTAAAAAGAAACATTTTGAAACTAATTAGGTTAATTGGCAACAGGTCAGTAACATGATTGGGTATAAAAAGAGTATCTTAGAGAGGCAGAGTTTCTCAGAAGTAAAGATCGGCAGAGGTTTACCAGTCTGCATAAAACTGCATCTACAAATTGTGGAACAATTTCAGAATGTTTCTCTAGTTTAAAATCCCTGCACACTTGAATGACTGACAGGTGCGTAAGAGGAAAACCTCCACATGTCTTGCTTACAGTCAGTTTAATTAATAGAGAACTTCTACTTTTAGTAGATTAGTCTATGTAAACAAATTCAATATTATTGTTTAAAATGTTTGTGAAGCAAGCTGCTTTAAAAAACTATTCTGAACGTAAAGTAGCAAGTTAAATTGTGAATAAACAGAAAATGCACCCTACCTGGATAAGCAAAGACACCATAGTTTTCCCATCAGATCCTTTGTTTGAAGGTTTGTGGAACTCCAAGTCTAGGTAGAGCTTACAGACAGCGCCCTCTGGTATCACCTCATAACAGTGCATCAAAGACTGGGTGTAAGTCCTGAAAAAACAAAAAAATTAACAGATGAACATCAAATTTTTTTACTGAACACAAAAGAAGATGCACCTCAGCTTCTAGCAAGTAATAACTAATATTTACCTGTAGTAATGCCACAGCTCACTGTAACTGGTAACCAGGTAAATCCTTTGACCCAGAGATGCCTTTTCTTTTTCAAGTGCAAAAACATTCACATCCTTGAAAATGAAAGGCACAAAATTCAGCAACGTTCCCCACAAATACAGTATGCAAACTCAAAGGTAGAGGGTCTTGTGTACCTCTTTGCAGCTCTGAGTGAAGCTGATAGCCATGCTTTGACGAGGGAAGAGTTTCCAGACGGACGAAGGCTGGCACGGCCACAGTCGTGGCTTGTAAGGTGTCATCAGCGGATTTTGCTGGAACGACTGCGCAAGCTGCTCAACCTTCTTCACTCGATCTCCCCACTTACTCATCTTCAAGGCCTTATTAACCTCTTATGAGCAAATTCTCTGTTGCACCCACAGTACTTTCACTCAAGGACAATTCAGTGATCTTTAGTTATCTTCAAGTCATTCTTCAACCTGGAAAAAACTGCGTAGTATATTAATTAGATGGAGCTACAGTTCAACAAACCTGTAACCTAGATCCTCCAAAATGATCATAATAATCTTAATAAACTGGCAAATAAGTGCATGTGGAGTATATAAAATGTGGTAATTTTCAATTACCTTTATCAAATTATATTTGTATTGTAGGGCTGCTACAGAAATAATACAGTGAGAGTCAGCAGCCATCTGTAAAACACGTTGGAGGCTCTGTCATGGTTTGGGGCTGCATTTCAGCCGGTGGTGTTGAAGATCTTGTCAAAATTAATGGAATTATGAATTCAGAAAAGCACCATCAGATAGGGCTGGGAATTAATCGCAAACCAATCAAAACAAACATTTAGAACTTCTAATCAATGTGATCTTGCCCATGTTGGTTATTTCTAGAGGTGGGAATCACCAGACACCCCACGATACGACAACACTTCACTCATGATACGATATTATTGCGATTTTTAGCATTTTGCTGTATACCCCAAAAAGTTGAATCTGTTCGTCTGGACGTAGCGTTTTTTAGTGGGAGAAACGTTTCGTCACCTCCTGGTAACTTCTTCAGGAGGTGACGAAACGTTTCTCCCACTAAAAAACGCTACGTCCAGACGAACAGATTCAACTTTTTGGGATTCTTTTACCTGGATTATTGAGCATGCATCAAGAGATTTTGCTGTATATACTGTATGTTATTGCAACAACACATATTGCAATTTATCACCTTTTTTCAACTGCAAATTATGTCCTCAAAGTTAAACTGTTTTATCCAATTAGATAAAGTTATCTCACTTCAGTTATTTTTTGCTACAAAATGAGATTCATACATACCAACACTGTCACTAAAACCTGACATAAATGTTGCCATAAGGTGGAGTCGTCTGCAATCAGTCTGCTATCAGTCTGCGACTGAACGGGGTCAAGCTGGCATGCAATCTATTACTGATAATACAGCAATTAACTGTGATAAATCATCGAAAATCACATATGTGTTGCTGTCTACATAGACCGAAATTCACATTTAACTGTTACATTTGTGCTCAGCAGCCTCCATGTACTATAGGAATATAACCAGAATACAACCAGCTGGCAGATGGAGTACTTTTCTTAATTTCTGACATCTGAGCCTTAACAGTATATAAAAATAGCCAAATAATATGTTACACAGCATCCTCTTTCCCAGTCTGAGTACTGAGCCCCATGCTGCATATCTGTCTAATACAGTGGGGCAAAAAAATATTTAGTCAGCCACCAATTGTGCAAGTTCTCCCACTTAAAAAGATGAGAGAGGCCTGTAATTTTCATCATAGGTATACCTCAACTATGAGAGACAAAATGAGAAAAAAAAATCCAGAAAATCACATTGTCTGATTTTTAAAGAATTTATTTGCAAATTATGGTGGAAAATAAGTATTTGGTCAATAACAAAAGTTCATCTCAATACTTTGTTGGCAATGACAGAGGTCAAACGTTTTCTGTAAGTCTTCACAAGGTTTTCACACACTGTTGCTGGTATTTTGGCTCATTCCTCCATGCAGATCTCCTCTAGAGCAGTGATGTTTTGGGGCTGTCGCTGGCAACACAGACTTTCAACTCCCTCCAAAGATTTTCTATGGGGTTGAGATCTGGAGACTGGCTAGGCCACTCCAGGACCTTGAAATGCTTCTTACGAAGCCACTCCTTCGTTACCCAGGCGGTGTGTTTGGGATCATTGTCATGCTGAAAGACCCAG
>VUQS01028449.1:24882-49202 GCA_015108495.1 Heterochromis multidens | reverse complement strand
GGGAGTGGCTGCTGGAGGTTTGGCCGCAGTCGCTAGCATGAAATTAGTTGCAAAGAACTGTATGGTGCTGCACTGTAAACCTCCTTGCTGTTACTTAAAACAGCGCAGAGGAAAACACTTTAGCGGATTGTAAAGACTGCCCAGGAGATCATCGGCTGTTCTTTACCCTCTCTGGACGAACTGCACAGCTCTTACTGTCTCAGGAAAGCAGGAAATATCATAAAAGACTCCTCACACCCCGCTCATAATCTGTTCCAGCTGCTGCCATCAGGCAAAAGATACAGGAGCATCAAAACAAAGACAAATAGACTGAATAGCAGTTTCTACCCTGTAGCTGTTAGGGCTTTGAATGACACATAATCACCTCCAATTCAACCTGACAAGTACAGTGCAATAGATTACATCCTGTGCAATAGTTTTTTTATGTGCAATAAGGTTTTATTTATTATACTGAATGACTGTGTTCTACCTCATTTTTTTTTAGATTATTCCTTTGTAATTATATTTATACTTTTGACACCGCAGGGACTGCACTGAATTTTGTTGTACCTGTTACAATGACACTAAAGATATTCTGATTCTGATTTTGTCTGCTAGCAGGTTGCTACTGTTGTCCGTAGTTTGCATGGAAGACTTGTCTGCAAACACACGCACTCGCCAAGCACTAGTGAAACTGTGAAAAGTGCAACACTTATCCCTAATTATGTGCGTCCACTTACTTTCTGTGTACATATTAATAAAGGAGGGACAGCGTAATTCTAATGTTATGTTGAAACAATATGTGTTTGTGTTTCATTTTTGCCTTACGTTGGAACAAAGTAAAAAAGCAGAAATCAGTGATTGTGTTCTTGCATTAGTGAGTGACTCTAAGCAAGCGTTGATCTCACACCTCATTTTTCAGACTTCTCTTGATGTCCAGCTGAGAGGTCAGGATCAGAGAGATTGAGGGACCATTTAATCAGCTCCTCACTGCTGGAGCTCTGACTCTTGACCTCTGACTGCGACCATATGATCCCACCCTCCGGCAGTTCCACTGCTCACAGCAGATTTAAAGGGATGCTGCTGGTTGGGCATTGTGACGATCTGAGAGGTCGACGGGGGACACATCAGAGGCATGACATTTCCCCGCTGGACTGAGCTTGTCCCCTCAGGTGTATCATAGACAGGCTTTACTCCACATCAGCAGCAGCGATGCTTCTTTACATGGTGAATCTGTTCAAATGCTGAACACTGAATTGCTGAAACAGTTATCGTGGGATGTGAAAGATGTTTAAACAAAAGGCAACAAGTCTGTCTGTGTCTTTAGAACTTCAAATACCTTCTCATTTTTTTAAACACAAATAATGCAGAGGGAGCTCAATATGGCCCTTACAAAATCAATGCAGGTATCAGTAAATTTGACTTCCTATTTATATAATTTTTTACAGCAATCATTGGAGAGAGAAACAGCAGTTAGTGTCTTCACATATAAATACATTCATATTATTTTTTTACTGTAAAATTATTATTTATAGTTCTAACAAATCTTTTAGATTTTTTGTGCAAAAAGGGTTATGGGTAAAAGCAGACCATTGAGATACATTGGCTAATTTAGATGGTTGTAGTCATTTCTTTCCTTCCCCTTCTTCTTGGCTTTGGCTGTGATGGAAGTTTAACAACAAATGACCTGAGAATAAGGATTACTCTTGGTAGTTAAAGCCTGTCTGAAATTGCTTACAACACCAACTGCTGCATGTTAAAGTTGTTTCATTTTATTTTCACTTCACCGAGACACATCTAGACTATGCTCTGAAACCTCACAAGATGCTATGATTTTACCTTAATGATAATATTGAACTGACATCCATGTGAATACATTGACATCAATATGTTAACATGGCAAGAGTGTAGTTTGGCTTGACGTGTACTTGTGTTGGAAGTTTGGCTTCAATCTTTATTTAAACTTGTATCAAAACTCTATTAAAAGTCTTAAATCTCATTTCTTTATACCTGTAGATACCAAGCAATAAACAGTGCCATGAAAAAGTATTTGCCCCTTCCTGATCATTTTTTAAGGGAAAAAAAGCTATCCAACCCTACCTAACCCTGAGTGAAAAACTAACTGACCCCCCCCGTTAAATCAAGAATTAACTGTGATTAACCACATTTTTTTGAAAGCTGAGTTCAATTTCACTAGCCACACCCAGGCCTGATCACTGCCATATTCTTTCGACTGAGGAGACAAAACTTGAACTTTTTGGAAAGTTTGAGTCCTATCACATCTGGCATAAAACTAATACAGCATTTCATAAAAGAACATCATACTGACAGTCAAAGATGGTGGTGGTAGTGTGATGGTCTGGGGCTTTGCTGTTTCAGGACGACTTGCTGTAACTGATGGAACCATGAATTCTACCAGAAAATCCTGAAGGAGAATGTCCAGCCATCAGTTCATGCCCTGAAGCTCACGCTCACTTGAGTTATGCCCCAGGACAATGATCCAAAACACATCAGCAAGTCCACCTCTGAACGACTCAACAAAATCAAATGAAGGTTTTGGAGTGGCCTATTAGTCCAGACTTAAATCCGATTGAGATGTTTTGGCATGACCTTAAACAGGCTGTTCATGCTCGAAAACCCTCCGATGTGGCTGAATTAAAACAATTTTGCAAAGAAGAGTGGGCCAAAATTCCTCCACAGCGAAGTGAAAGACTCATTGCCAGTTATCACACATGCTTGATTGCAGTTCTTGCTGCCAAGGGTGGCACAACTAGTTATTAGGTTTTGGGGCTTTGTATTTACTTTTTCACACAGGGCCAGGTAGGTTTGGATAGCTTTTTTTCTCAAAAAAATGAAATCATCATTTAAAAACAGCATTTTGTATTTACTTGGGTTGTCTTTCTCTAATATAAAAATTTGTTTGATGATCTGAAACATGTAAGTGTGACAAATATGCAAAATACTAACTTGGGAAGTGGGCAAATACTTTTTCATGGCACTGCAGTTTACCAAACCACACACAGAGTAGAGGAGCAGAAGCAGGAGTGCAGGATAGTAGTCACATATTATAAAGGGCTGAGTCAACAATCCTTCCAATATCTAAATGAATAGGGAAGAGAGTAAGAACCTCAATCATCAATGGGACATAGAAAATTGCTCATCTAATCTAATAAAAACTGCTACCATCTTTGCCATCTATAGATTGCTATTCTCATAAGTCTCATAAGTTCTCTCCTTTTGTCACATGTGTGAAATTCTGCTGCTAATCACAGTGAGTCACTGAAATCATGCACATAAAACCCATCAAAATAGATGTGGAGTCCTGAATCCCTCAATGTGTTTATTTTTTGTAGTATGTTAAAATTGCTCTAAATGTGGATATTGCAGCTCTAACTTTGCACAACCTCCACTCTAGAGATTCACAGAGACATGAAATGACTGCAAGGACACTTCAAGGAGATTTGTTGTCATTTGTCACTTTCAGTCTGGTGCTCATGCTCTTGTGCAAGTTTGATGGAGAGTCTTGTATGCGTCCGCCTTCAGAGGCCTATTGTCTCATAATATTTCCAATGTTATAGGCCAGCTGCAGTTAAAAACAGCTTAAAAGTAGCTACAGATTAAACTTTCCTCTGTAAGTTTTGTTTAAACTGTGCTCCTGTCACCCCCATCCCAAAAATGTTCTAAACTGCTGCTGTATGAACAGAGTCTGACAAACAACCTTTTTTGTACATTACAAGCACACTGATGGGTCTAAGCACGTGACCCAAGGAGTTTAAATATGCATACGCACACCTACATGTATATAAATGTAAGCCCACACACAGGAGCTATGAATACACACACACTCCAGCATGTACTCAATCATAGTTTCCTTTTTTTGCCTCTGAGCAGAAGCGGAGCCGTGATGTCACTGATGAGGTCACTGCTTAGGTCACCAGCAGCACACTGATGTTCCCCCGAGAATGAGTGGTAATTATGAAGTCATGGATCAACACACACTCACACACCCCCCACACACACCTCATCTATTTGCAGTTCCAGCTGGTTCCTGGGTCATCTTACAGAGCTCTCCATCAGCAGGAGCAGCGGCAGCCTGAGAAAACTCACACCATGTTTCTGCAGCAAGATCAACTTCAGAGTGTTTGGATGGAGTGTCAGGTGAAAAATCACCACAGGCCACAGCAGGGATACTTCTGCACCTCATCGTAAAAAAAAAGAGCCACTGATCTCCATGTAGAAATGTCCCTGTAGTAGAGTGAACAGAAGCTTGTGCAATTAACCATAGTGTATGTATTATTACTAACGTATGTAAATGCCATGGCTCTGTGGCAAAATTTGGAAAGTTTACATTGCCTAGTTTTGAAAAATAAAATAAGATTTTTAAGACCAGTACCGATATTTGGTCATTCAAAAATCCGATATATCAGCCGATATTTTTTTTCTTTCAAACAGATTTCCCTAGCACTTCTTATGTGTCATTATTTATGGGTCCTTACTAAGATAATATAACAATGCATTTTAAAAATAACTGGATTACTCATTTATGCCCCCATTCTGTTCAGATCAACTGGTTGTTGTGTTTGTGGCGTTCCAAACATGTGTTGCAAACAGGAAAGTAGCAGAATGCCCTCTGGTGGACAAACTATGCAACGTCAGTGCTCGTTACACGGTTGAGGGGTGTTTCTCCCATCTTTTCTTTACTTTTTAAAATTTTTCAATTATTGGCCAATAATTGATAATTTGTTGGAATTCACTGAATATGTTGCGTAGCGCTAAGTAGCCTTAGCTATCTAAATTTGAAGCTAAATATTCAGCTTCATAGGAGCAGTATTTGTTACAAGGTTTTTGTGTTTAATTATACAGTAATTCAATGGTGCATTGAAACTATTTTACTAAAGCAGATTTATTTGTAAACATCTTAAATTTGTCCTTTTCAACCAAATTTCTACACTTATCCGACAGCTTCCCTAAATGTCTTGAAGTTGGCAGCATTTCCTTCTAGACTTTAGATATTTTCTTATATTTGTCATAGAGAACAGGGGATCCAGGGGGATCAGGGGGATAATCTTATACTGTATGTTTACACACATTTACTGTTTGTGGATTCTTTTTTGAGTTTAGTTTATATTTTGGGGCATTAGTTTTAGGTGATTGAGGAAGCGGAGGGGTCCTGGCCATCCAACCTGTGTGGAAAATAAACTTTATTCAGAAGAGTTTGTGACTTGTAGTTGTTATTTGTGTTCTAAACTTAAATTACATCCCTGTGGTTTAACAAAAATACGTATTAATATGTTCAGCTTATACACAGTATCAGCAATACTGACTTCTTCCTGGTTGTCTCTATAGTAATATGTGAGGGAGTAGACACCAAACTATTTCTGAAATGTGTAATTATTTTTGTGCAGATGTGTTTCTGAATTATTTGTAGGAATTTTTACATATGTACATATTTATTCTTTGTATTCTATTTTCTTTGGTGAGTGTTTATGTGGATATTTACTTTTTCACATGATCTCTCCCCTAAATAGTCTATTAATCTCAGGTATAAAAGGCAGCTAGTTGCTGTCAGGGTTGGTTGGTGCTGGCGTGTTTCCTGGAGTCCTGCTGTATGTCAATAAATGCCAAAAGTTGGAGCTTTTTACTTTAGTATCATGCCTCTTCAAAAACCTGAAGCTACTGCTAATCAAACTGACAGCATGTATTGACATGGACATCTGTTATAAAAGTCTTCAGTGGAGACATTTTACTATAGCAATAAAATATATGTCTGTGCAGTTGACATCAATGAAAGTTTTTTTTTTCTTAAAGCATCAGAGTTGTTATCTAACAAACTTAAAATTTAGAATTGAATAAAAGGTATAACTTTAAAAAAATCTTATTTGTTTTACTCTTACAAACTTAAAAAATTAAAACATTTAAAATGTGTTCAAATTAAAGATATCTGCGTATAGTATGTAGTATAATATAGAATACTAAATGACAACAGTACACAAACAGACCTGAAAACATTTATGTTCTTTGTGTTGATACATTAGTGGAAACCAATTAATTAGGCATTGTGTAAATTTTGTCTACCGTTTCCATTTAAATAATTTGATAGAAATGCACAAAATATCATAATCAAAGTGCAATCAAAAAAAAGAAAAAACAAATGTGGTATTCATTCAGTACTCAGTGACCTTCAGTCCAACTTCTCCTTATTGTCTCTGTTATACTGCATCACAACATTTTTTCCCATTTCAAATTTAAAATCTTTACACAGAACAAAATTAGAAAACAGATTCTTGCAAAAAAAAAAAAAGAAAAAAACTGTACAACTCTACAACATCACTCCATTTTCTTTTCCTTCTGAGCATACAGTAGGTGGAGAGTGTTTGCAAACAAGTTGGAATCTTCCATGCAAACTATGGGGGACTGCTGCAACCTGCTTGCGACCAAAGAAATCACAAGGAGGTTTTTTGTGCAGCACTCATTTTGTGATAGATTTCACCTAGTGACTGCCTGCAAGCTTTCACCACCCAGTTGGGGACATATTAGAGACATATTATTCCCTAGCGCTGGAAGTTCCTGGGATATCACTGACCATTCTCTCGGCCTGTGTGACTGGGGCCTAACTTCCAGCCCTCCTCACCAGCTCTGTGCAGCAAGTAGAAGAGATTCTAGGACTAACTGGTCACAGACGAAACTAATGAGGGTAGAGCAGACAATGACAAGTGCAGAAAAAGAACAAAGCCAGGAAGTAAACAGACAAGGAAAGTAACCTTCAAATTATTACAGGAAGTAACCAAAAAGAGAAATAAGTAACACACCTGTTGAAGACACAAACATGGAGGTACAGAAGACATGACGAAAATTTAAAATACTTGGAAACAACTAATGAATAAATAAAAAGTGAAATAAATACAACAATATCTGCTTTCAGTCGCAGTGCAGCCACTACCCCTGCCCTCCACTGTCACCAACTCTGTGACATTTCCATTCGTGTTTTCCTTTATTTCTAACGACCTCAGATTTATTTTTGGTAATTTTGCAAAACCTGTCTCATCCTCAAAATAAGCAAGGAGTGCATTTAGCTCTTCCTTTTTTTGTTGTTTTTTTTCTTACATTAGCCATGAGCAAAAGCAAGCACTGGATACAACCCTCTTCCAGTTTTTCTGCTTCCTATGTCACCAGCTGAGCGACACAGGACCACCAGTGCACTTGTGTCTTACCCTCCACACCAGCCGGTCACCCTCTCTGTGGCAGCAGCGGGGGAGCACGTCCTCTGTGTGGCCGAGTGCATCCCGCGGGAGCCACATATACAAATGACCTCTGGATGCAATCAGGCTCTGATCTCAAGTAATGGACTTTACATTAAGCTGCCCCACACTGCATCTTAATTGCACACAGGAAGCTGAGTGTGTGTTCACTTACTGTATGTATATGTATGCATGCATGTGGGTGCACATGACATCATGGCTAATCACAGATTACACTTTTCAGTGAGCGTAACGCGCAGTGGAAGTGTAGCATGTTCACATGTACACAAAGGCACAATTGTAATGAGGAAACACACGTTTGTTTGCCCTCTTTCTGTTTCTCTGACACACACACACACATGATGTTACCAGTCTGCATTTCAGTTATCTGATAATCTTTCTGCTGGTGCATTAAAGTAACCCCTAACAGGGGGTCTGAGGTGTGTCTTCTATACATATAAGTGTTTTTAACCATTTCATGCATGATACAAACAAACATAAATACAAAGGCATGCCCACACACAGACTTTTTTTTGTGTGCATCTGCAGTATGTCCTATGCCATTCCACCTCTGTGTGTGTGTGTAACTGTGTGTGTTCTAGGCATAACTATGTGTGAGCAAAGTGGTTATGGAGCAGATCTGGCAGCCATCCCACTCAGGACATTTGACCTTGGAGAGTTTTTTTTTCTCCATTTTTTTTTCTTTTTTCAGCCCCTCTCTCCTTTTCCCCTAGCAGAGGCTAAAAAGCTCAAAAGGGTGGAAAGCAAAATATTTTCTTTAGTCTCCTGGACGCCAGGTTGCATAAAAGGTTCCAAAGCTGTTTGCATCAAACCTCGACCGTCTAAACCACAAATTCTGTTTTTCTAGCCATAAAACTCCCCCCGCCAAAAAGGGGAGGTGAAAAAAAAAAGAAAAAAGATTTCCATTCAGTTGATTCTTATAAATTTAAATGAACTGAAGAAATGTTTCACTCCCCAGTGGAAAACATAGAGTTAAATATATATGATATGTGTCTGTGCTTGTCAAGAGGAAGCAGATAAAGACAAGGTGTGCTCAATCAGTGTGATTTATATACAGCTGCCAAAGTGAAATGAAAGTCATCATTCTGATCAACAACCCCAGAAAGTGCTTCACAAAGTATACTGGTAATATTAAGAATTTTAAACAAACGCTATGCTACAGCCTGCTGGGATTTTGTCACAAACATCAACTATAAACAAGTTTGCTCAGTTTGTGCAATAAAAATGAAGCAAATGAAGCAAGTCTTGCTAAAAATTAGCTAAGAGGTTAGAGGGTTGGAGGATTACAATACAGTGGTCTAAAATCTAATATATCTACTGTTAACTATACAGAGCCAAATCAGTTGCTTCCCACCAGAGAAATACACAAACAAAGGATAAACAGTTATAGTGTATCATCATCAAGTCTGCAACGGGTAGGGCCAGATTTACAGGAGAATGTACCTGATGGGAGCCAACCTCAAGCCTAGGTTTTAAACCTGTATGTGATGGATGAGGGGTGGATCAGACTGAGAAAATCAGGGGAAACTACATGCTCATGTAGCGACATGTCAGTCACAAGGTAGGCTGGGAAAAGATCGTGGTTTTGGTTAAAATACAAAAACAGTAACCCTGTACGTTGAAAAATGATGGGTTGGGAGGGACAGCCCAGACTCACTAATGCCATAACCTGGTGCGTCATGGCGCTGATGCCAAAGGACACATTGAATGTTAATGAGCCACAACAGTGGCACCAGTGATGAGAATGGGCTGGCTGTATTTAATAAGAGTTTAAAGTAGGGACTTAGACCATAAACTCATTAGGAAAGTGTTTACCAAGGTCATAGATCAAGGGAGCTATTTTCCTCATGGACTTCTACACAACTGTTTTTCTTTTTGCAACCAGGGGAGTTGTCCCCTGTTGGCCATCAAAAAGAATGCAAGTTTAAGGCTTTTCTTCTCAGACTTATTTGAAAACTGGGACTTTGACCCATGCAGAACAAAAAATTACCAACCAGAAGTCACAGACATGGATTTTAGAGCTCATTACTATTAATAGCTTAGAGTTCATTTGCAAATTGGAGAAACAAACTGTTCACGTTTTACCTAATATAATGTTAGTAGCCATCTCTTCATACGCTGCTATAATGCACTTAAGTCATCCTCCTGGCCAAGAAAGTTGGTAAAATATAATCAGGATTTTTGTTGTTCCTCTCTTGCTGACTGAAACAGTGTGGCTAATTGTCATTATTTTAGCTTACAAATCAGTTTTGTTGCATCTAGCATAAGAAAGGTAATTTCAACTCTAGCGTAAAGGCTAATCTTTTTTTTTTTGCCACGCCTGCTAACATAATTTTCTATCATCTGTGCTCCTTAAGATGACTTTTTTTTTTTCCTAGTCGCAATCTGTCATCCTGTTCTTACAGTGTTGCAAGTTATCACACATATACAAATATATACATTCTTATCACTACTCTGGGACCCACAATAATAAATACAACATTACGTGACCCCAGACCTGACTGACCTTATAAAACATGGATCCCAACATGTAACTGGTCCTATGGCTGGGGGTGGACCCGCAAAGATTTCATGGCTTTTACACCCTCACTTCAGAAAACCAACACTTGTTTTTCAGCTTTTGTGCTTTAGCACATTCACTACAGAAGCAAATCTTAGCTTTAATTTGCATAGGTTTGATTCAGCATAGACAGAACTACGTGTGATATAGTACTTTTAATGGAAGGGTAATTGAAAGTTAAGTTTCAATTGTGACAGAGTTGGCTGCTTAAATGAGGAGTACAGAGGCAAGCAAATGAAGAAACTTCTATCAGAGACATACAGTGGTGTGAAAAAGTATTTGCCCCTTCTTGATTTCTTAGTTTTTTGCATATTTGTCACAATTAAATGTTTCTGATCATCAAACAAATTTTGATATTAGACAAAGATAACCTGAGTAAATACAATTCAATTTTATTTATATAGTGCCAAATACAACATACAGTTTTAAAATGATGATTTGATTTATTAAGAAAAATAAGTTATCCAAACCTACCTGGCCCTGCGTGAAAAAGTAACTGCCCCCAAAACCTAACAACTGGTTGTGCCACCCAGGCAAGCACTACCATCAAGCGTTTGCGATGACTGGCAATGAGTCTTTCACATCGCTGTGGAAGAATTTTGGCCCACTCTTCTTTGCAGAATTGTGACCAGGCCTGGTGTGTTTTGGATCATTGTCCTGCTGCATAACCCAAGTACGGTTGAGCTTTAGGGCATGAACTTATGGCCGGACATTTTCCGTCAGGATTTTCTGGTAGAGAGCAGAATTCGTGGTTCCATCAATTACAGCAAGTCTGCCAGGTCCTGAAGCAGCAAAGCAGCCCCAGACCATCACACTACCACCACCATGTTTGACTGTTGCTATGATGTTCTTTTTTTGAAATGCTGTTAGTTTTATGCCAGATGTGATAGGACTCAAACTTTCCAAAAAGTTCAAGTTTTGTCTCCTCAGTCGAAACAATATGGCAGTGATCAGGTTCTTTTGTGACCTCCTGGATGAGTCGTCAATGCGCTCTTGGAGTAATTTTGGTAGGTCACCACTGTTCCAAGTTTTCTCCATTTGTGGATAATGGCTCTCAGTGTGGTTCACTGGAGTCCCAAAGCCTTAGAAATGGCATGGTAACCCTTTCCAGACTGATAGATGTCAATGACTTTGTTTCTCAGCTGTTTCTTTAGATTGTGACACAATGTGTTGCTTTTTGAGATCTTTTAGCTTACTTCACTTTGTCAGACAGGTTCTGTTTAAGTGATTTCTTGATTCAACCAGTCTGGCAGTAATCAGGCGAAAATGTGGTTAATCAGAGTTAGTTCATGATTTAACAAGAGGGGGAAATTACTTTTTCACATAGGGCCAGGTAGGTTTGGATAGCTTTTTTCCCTTAATAAATGAAATCCTTATTTACTACCTGTATTTTATATTTACTTGGGTTATCTTTGTCCAATATTAAAATTTGTTTGATAATCTGAAACATTTAAGTGTAACAAATATGCCAAAAAACAGTAAATCAGGAAGGGGGCAAATACTTTTTCATAGCACTGTATCTATTATAGGTAGCTATAGGTCTCACCAGTTGGGTTCATTCCCAAATTCAGGAGTGCACAGGAAATCAAGAAAATTGCAGACCACCATAGTACTTTGAGGAAAATCAGCGGCATGAATAAACAGGTTTATGGCTGCAGAGTAAGTTGAGAATGTCAGCACGTCAGAGCACGTCCAGGAGGTAGACACATAAGTGTCCTTGTCAGCATTCAGGAGAAGACTTTAAGAATAGAAACCTTGGAAGACCCCTGGTAATCCTCACAAACAGAAAGACAAGCAACCGCTCACAAAACAAACCAAAAAGAAACCAGCAGAGTTGTGTAAGAAAGTTCTTTGGAACAATAAAACAAAAACTAGCCTCTATCAAAATGATGGAAAGAAATGTGACCAAAAGAATACCCCCCCCCCCCCCCACCCCACCCCAAATAAATTACACATAGTGGTTTTTCTTTGGTTTTGTTTGTTTCAACTGGGCACTATCATTTAGTGCCCAAGATTTCATGCTCCTAAAGATATGTTGATTAAGTAAAGTGAGAAAGATGAACAGACCAAGACACCACCACCAGTTCTGCAGTTAATGAGCTGTGTTTGTGTGTATCTTGCATATCGTGCATGCGTGTTTCCAACACTCAAATATTTACAAAAGGACCACACATAAGCAGAGGACTTGCGCCAAACCTGTGAAATATCCATTTACAAGTGTGTCAACATGCATGCACACACACACAGATATACATACGCAGCGTTTGGAAAGCCACAGAAATGTTCCTGGCAACGTGCTATATTTTGCATTAAGTGCCTCTCCCACCCATATAGTTTATGTTTGTCAATATAAACTATTTCAGCACATATTCTCTAAAGCTGGTTTTCACTGTGACTGACTTATGGCCTCCTGATGTGTGTTGTGGTTGTAACTGGTGCTGCTGGAAAGTTTCCACCACCATCAAATAAAATAAATCCAACAATATAAACACTTTTTAAAATATTCTAAATATTTTAAGAAGGATTTGATTTTCCTTTAACAAAGTTGGGTTTATAGTTTTGATTGTAAAATCAAATGGCAACAAGCTATAGTGTCACACTTGGGAGTTTAGAGACATCACACTTTTGATCTGGTAAATTCATTTAATGAGAAGTAGTTTATGTATGAAATAATTGCAAGTGGCTAACTAACATTTCTGGTGCAAATCAGTGGAAATCTAGAAGGAGGAAAAAAGACAATTTAAAAATAGCCCTCCTCTTGAAGTTATCTCCTCTTTTTTAACAGACGTGCACCTAACACATGCACAATTCATACATTCATACAATATGGGATTTATACACGACTCAGACCCTGAATTCTCTGGTGAAAGTCCTAAATTTTGCATTACCAATTTCCACTCATTGGCCACTTCATTAGTTACACCTTGCTAGTACCAGGATGGACCTGCTTATGCCTTGAACTGCTTGAACTCTTCGATGCATTGATTCAACAAGGTGCTGAAAACATTCCTCAGAGATTTTGGTCCATATTGACATGAGGGCATCACAGAGCTGCTGCAGATTTGTCAGCTACACATCCATTATATTCCACCACATCCCTATGGTGCTCTGTGGATTGAGATCTGGTGACTGTGGAGGCCATTTAAGTACATGAACTCACTGACATATCCAAGAAACCAGTTTCAGATAACCTGAACTTTGTGACATGGTGCATATCCTGACTGAAGCAGCCATCAGAAGATGGGTACACTGTGGCCATAAAGGGATGGACATGGTCAGCAACAATATTCAGGTAGGCTGTGGCATTTAAATGATGTTTAGACTAAAGGGCCCAAAGTTTCCCAAGAAAATATCCCCTACACCATTACACCACCACCACCAGCCTGAGCAAAGCAGGATGGATCCATGATTTCATATTATTAAATTCTGACCCTACCATCCGAATATCTCCGTATAAAATTGAGACTGATCAGACCAGGCAATGTTTTTTCCAATCTTATATTGTCAAATTTTGGTGAGCCCGTGCCTCAGTTTCCTGTTCTTAGCTGACAGGAGTGGCACTCGGTGTGGTCTCCTACTGCTGTAGCCCGTCTGCTTCAAGGTTCGACGTGTGTCTTCAGAGATGCTCTTCTGCATACTTTGGTTGTAATGTGGGGTTATTTGAGTTACTGTTGCCTTACTATCAGCTCGAAGCAGTCTGGTCATTCTCTTCTGACCTCTGGCACCAAGAAGGTTTTCACCCAGAGAACTGCCCTCACTGGATATTTTCTCTTCGCAGTAGATCAGCAGTTTCTCAAATACTCAGATCTGCCACCAACAACCATGCCACATTCAAAGCCACTTGAATCACCTTTCTTCCACATTCTGCTGCTCGGTTTGGACTTCAACATGTTGTCTTGACCTTGTCTACATGCATAAATACAGAGCTGAGGGGACCACACAGGGAGAACGGTGATTGACTAATTAGATATTTGTGATTTGTTACGCAGCAATTTTGTACATTAACAACACATCGATGCATGTCAGCAAACAAGCTAATAAGGTTCTTGTGTGCTGTAGTAACGTTGGCGTTATGCACAGGCCTCAGGGGTCCAGGCCCGCCCTCTAAAGTCAATCATACTTCACTTCATTCATTCACCCATATTGCTGGTAAGTTATTGCAGTGCATTAATCGGTTCACAGTAATTTAGCGCTTGTGCAGCAATCATGGCAACCAGCATAACTGACGAGGACAATGAGCACATGGGCCTAAACAAACGCCCCTCATACCCCTCATGTCTCTTTGAAACTAAAAAGAGGTCATTTCAGCTTTGCAGCTAGTTTTAAAGCCTGAGTCTACTCGAAAATTGCAAAACAAATAGAAGTGTGCGCTCACAGTGTCTTAGTGTATGGTGGGTTCATTGATCCACTCCTGCACCTACAGAAAATGTCTCTCATATGGTCTGATGTGTGTAGGACCATTGTTAAAGTTTTGTTTTCATTCACCCCTGTCTTACCCCTGTCTTACTTACAGCTGAAATATTTATAAGATTAGAACATTTTGATTTGTCCAACCCGATGAAGCTTTTTGGAACAAGCAGTTTGTAATTTTATTGGATGAAACTAGTATCTTCCTCCAGCACAACCACCACTAATTCATTTTTTTTAATATAAAGATTTCTTTTTTCTCCTGTTCTTTACTTTTGTTTTCACTCATAGTTTGGTTGATTTATGCAACAAAACTACTTGGTTATGGTTAGTTAAACATTGTGGTTTGGGTTAAACTATATCCTTATATTTCACAGGGGCCAAAACGTCTTTAAAACGCTTTAGCTCAGTTCATCTTCTCATTTTGATTTTATAACTCACAGCTTTCCTTTTGTCTTTCAGTCTCACCTGACTTTTGATACTTCCTGCACTGGCATGACTTCTTCAAAAGCGTTATTTTCATTGTACAGAAACATCCATTTGCTCACAATTTACACACAATCTGAAGCTGCAAAACTGTGGTCAGCGGTAGCCTGTACTGGATATACTCTAATACCCATCCAGTCAGTGTGCCTGAGCCATTGATGAAAGCATGTTTATATCAGGTCCTTTCCTGCTCTCTGACCTCTGACAGTTTAATGGTGGTCCAGCTCTGACCTCTTCCTGTCGTCGCCCTGTGTCACTACGACTTCAGAAACAGAAAGACACGATGAAAGATGGTGGGTGTTATGCTCATGTGTTGACACTGAGGGACAGCTGCTGTTGTAAATAAACCCAGCTGTGTGATATCCAGTAGGTAAGAACTTATTTTTTCCTGACCTAGCATGGATGTTATCATCCAAAAGTGACTCAGTGACTTAAACCACTTTCTATTTCTATTTAAGATGTATCCTTTATATTGGTTTTGGTGTATGCTTTTCTTCAATGCTGACTGGAGGGTCATTGCAGTTCTGTGATCCAGACAAGGGCTTAAGTCTCCTCTCGTGCTTTGGTTTTGGAGTTAATGTAAAGCAGATTTTTACTTTGCAAAGGGTTGCTTTGGAGGAAGAAATAATGCCATTTGTTATGTTAGACCTCAATAGGAGCAGCGAAAAGACAGGTTTTTGGAGAGCAAGTTGGCAAACTTTGGTCAAAATGTTCCTTAAATGAACAATTTAAATACTAATGACATTTGCTCAAAATCTTGACATTAATGATTCTGAGAGATCAGCCAAATAATTAAGGTGTATGTTTTCTATTACAAGTAAATACGTGACACCACATAATATGTGCTTCCTTCCTTTTTCTTTTACTGAACTGCTAGTAACTGGCCAGAAAAGTATCTTGACTCCACCCACTGCTTTTAATCCAACGAGTTAGACTAATTCTGCCTTAAAGAAATTGTAAACTCTTTCAAAAGTTATTTAGTAGGTGACATTTTCAATTACTGTATTGTGAACTTACCCCACAGACCATTTTCAACCTGTACAGTAGATCATAGAGTTCACTTTCTGAACCAGATACAAAACACACAAAAACCCACTGTACACTTAAGACAAAAACCAAAGACAGAAACCTCAACAGAGATAGTTATCAATCAATTTTCCAATCATTATCGTATAAGACGATAATGATTGGAAAAGGATTCTGTTCAGACTGGCTGTCCTCCAGCATGAAGGTCTTCCTCCCTGCAGAGTTCTGACTTCCACTAATCATCTAAAGATTAGTGGAAGTCAGAGAACTAAAAGAATTTGGATGAATACACAACCTCAAATATTCTACCTATTCTCCAGCCTTGGCTTCTTTTCAAATGATTGAAAAAGTTCAGGTTTATTCACTGAGGTAGAATTCAATTCAACCCCGATTCCTAAAAAGTTGGAATGCTGTGCAAAATGTAAATAAAAACAGAATCCAATGATTTGCAAATCTCACAAACCCAAATTGTATTTACAATAGAACACAGAAAACACATCAAATGTCTAAAGTGACACGTTTTATTATTTAATGAAAAATATTAGCTCATTTTGAATTTGATGATAGGAACAGGTCTCAAAAAAGTCAAGTTTTGTGAAGAATTTGAATATATCATTATCATCTACAGTATATAAATGGACTGATTCTCATATAGTGTTTTTCTACTCTACCTGAGAACTCAAAGCACTTTATACTGCATGCCTCACTCACACAGCATTTTTTCTATGCTTAAGTGGTTTCTATCTAACATTCACACTCCGATGGATGCATTTGGGGTTAGTATCTTGCCCAAGGATATTTTGCATGCAGACTAGAGCAGCCAGGGATCGAACCACTAATCTTCCAATTAGCAGATGACCTGCTCTACCTCCGGAGCTACAGCCACCCCATTCTGAGAATCTGGAGAAATCTCTGTGTGCAAGGAACAAGTCCAAAACTCAGTATCAGAGGCCTGTGCTGTTTGGGCCCTGAGGCAGCACTGCATTAAAAATAGGCACGATTCTGTCATGGATGGGCTCAGGAACACTTCCAGAAATCACTGTCTGTGAACACAGTTTACCGTGCCATCCACAAATGCAGGTTAAAGCTCTATCATGCAAAGAAGAAGCCATATGTGAACATGATTCAGAAACACTGCCATCTTCTCTGGCTCAAAGGTTATTTAAAATGAACTGAGGCAAAGTGGAAAACTGTTCTGTTGTCAGACAAATCCAAATTTGAAATTCCTTTTTGGAAAACATGGACGCCACATCCTCCAGACTAAAGAGGTGAGGGACCATCGGGCTTGTTATTAGCACTCAGTTCAAAACCCTGCATCTCTGATGATATGGGGATGCATTAGTGCCTGTGGAACTGGCAGCTTGCACATCTGGAAAGGCAGCATCAGTGCTGAAAGGTATAGACAGATTTTAGAGCCATATATGCTCCCATCCAGACGATGTCTTTTTTAGGGAAGGCCTTGCACATTTCAGCAAGATAATACTAAACCGTACACTGCATCTATTACAACAGCATGACTTCTTAGTAGAAAAGTCTGGGTGCTGAACTGGCCAGCCTGCAGTCCAGACCTTTAACCAATTGAAAACATTTGGCACATCATGAAAAAAAAATACAACAAAGAAGATCCAGGACTGTTTAGCAGCTAGAGTCCTCTATGAGACAAGAATGGAACAACATTCCTGTCCCAGAAGTCCAGCAACTGGCCTCCTCAATTCCCAGATGTTTAAAAGAAGAGGGGATGTTCCACAGTGGTAAACATGGCCCTGTCCCAACTTTTTTGAGACGTGTTGCTTGTCAATGAGCTAATATTTTTCATGAAAGAATAAATTGTCTCAGTTTAAATGTTTGATATATTTTCTATGTTCTATTGTGAACAAAATATGGGTTCATGAGATTTGCAAATCGTTGAGTTCTGTTTTTATTTACATTTTACACAGTGTCCGAACTCTTTTGGCATTAGGGTTGTAGAATATAATATTATGAGCAAACTTTGGCTTACAGAATGGTTTCTCCACATTCTAAAAACAAATTATGCCCTTGCTGTCTTAAGACATGCCCACGGGTTTGTGAGATTTGCAAATCATTGTATTCTGTTTTTATTTACATTTTGCACAGCATTCCAACTTTTTAGGAATCAGGGTTGAAGTGATTAAAAGGCAGATGTTTCATGTTTTGTAGTGGAAAAGTCAGTCCTGACCTTTACCCATCTGGGGTGAAACATCTCTGAAATACTGATGAACTAAAATAGGTATGTAGGGAGGAATGGTCCAAAACTTTTTTCTCTTTTTATGGAGGTTGTTGCTCTGAAAGGAGGTCCGATAACTTATTAGATTCAAATGTTCACATAGACTTCGAGTATTCCTGCACTATAAGTGATTAACTGTTATTACATTAGACACATTTTGCTTATCTATAACTGTGACTTTGATGAAGCGCAAAAGAACAATTATGAGTAATTAATTCAGAAAAATAGTAATTCTAAAGGGTTTGCAAAACTTTTCTTGCAACTTTATTTACCACACAAAAGGAAGCAAATGACATCTCTGTGTCGCTGTATTGCTAGCCTGTGTGTGTCTGTGTGTGTGTGGACTCAGCTGGACTCAGACTACATGGCCTTTCACTGCCCTGTTTCCTGCTGTAACTATAGCTCAACATGAACCCAGCCACCCCCTTCCCATTACTATAAGGCAACACAGTAAGCACAATTAAAGATAATTTAAGACTTAAGCAATTAAGGTCACATCTCCTCTGGAAATGCACGCCCACGTAGGTCCTGGTATCTGTCCAGCACAGGATGAATTTGGACAGGTTTGGTAGTCTGTGATTGCCTGTGTGTTTGTGTGTGTGTGTGTGTGTGCGTGTGTGTTGTATTCCTTTGTAATTGCACCCGAGTTGCCGGGGTCAAGCAGGGTCTATGTGGGGCTGTTTTTGGACGAATTGCTCAGGAGGAGATTAGGACAAAATGACACACTCTGTGCCTACCTGTGCTCCAATTACAACTGAGTAAACATGAACACCCAAAGGGCATGTATGCACAGAAATACTTTCAAAAGTCAGATTATGCACTTTGCATGCATACACAGTTAGAATAATCCCATCTTCGTGCAGACCTCCAACACTATGGATTAATGACTACAGCCCACCGAGGAGCTCTGTCTTAAAGACCTAAATGTGGGGTGACAGTGGAGTTGGCTTCTTTCTGATGCTGTATCAACAAGAGTTTATGAGATGGAAATCAAGTAGGATTTTGTGAAGGAGGAAAAGTGTTTAACACAGCCTGAACTTTGTGGTGTGAAATTTTCTTCTTTGTGCTATTATAGGCTTAGAGCTCTCACTGAGCACTGTCTGCTAACTTTAGGACTATCGCCATCAGCCTACAAACTTACACACAAACACACGGTATACTCCCTCTGAACCACACACTGATGACTCATCATATCCACTAGCCAGGAAGGACAGAGTCATTACAGCTCCGCTGTTTCCCCCTATCACTCTTCTCTGAACCATTCTCACTGTGTGGTCCCCTCAGCGCTGCAGCTACTGCAACTGTCATCTAAGGCAATATGATTATGTGAGAGGTGTGATTTTAGGTGGCAGCAGGAAGACAGTGTCATTCAACTCTGACAGAGATATAATGGTTAAGGTAATATGCTGCTAAGATAATGTTAGAAAAATGTTTTAATTCTGATGCTATTTTTTTTCCCACAAGATATTTTTAAGTTGCTTTAAAAGAAGCATTTGTGTGCCCTGGGAGTAATTTTAAACATTTAAAACAACTTCATAGAACAGTCACGCTGTCAGATAAAAATGTGCCGTGTAGCGGGCAGATCTTTTGCGTATGACAATGAAACTGTTTGTACCCGGTTCTAGCTCACATATATCTACCTTAATCCTAGGGTGACTGTTTTCAGGGCAGTTATACAATTCTGGTGCAAACTGTAGCCTTAGTTTCCTGTTCTTGGCTGACAGGAGTGGTGTGGTCCTCTGCTGCTGTAGCCCATCTGCTTCAAGTTTGAACATGTTCTGCGTTCAGAGATGCTCTTCTGCATAACTTGGTTGTCACAAGTGGTTATTTGAGTTACTGTTGCCTTCCTATCTGCTCAAAACAGTCTGGCCATTCTCCTTTCACCTGTGACATCAACAAACAATTTTCACCCAGAGAACTGCCGCTCACTGGATATTTTCTCTTGTTCTCTTGTTGTCACAACCCTAGAGATGGTTGTGTGGGAAAATCCCAGTAGATCAGCAGTTTCTGTAATACTCAGACCAGCCTACCTGACAGCAACAACCATGCAACATTCAAAGTCACTTCAATCACCTTTCATCCCCATCCTGATGCGTGGTTTGAAATTGACCTATTAGATAGTTGCATTAAAGAGTAGTTTGTACCTAACATTTCTAAAACACTTGAGGAACATTTGTACCTAATAAAGTGGCAAGTGCGCGTATGTCATTTAAAAAATAGGATCTAGCTCTGATTAGTCAACTCTTTCTTTAGCCCACATAAACAACAGTGTTTGAGACAGCACCAAATCTCTTCAAACTAATGAAAAAATCTAAGATTTGAGGATTCAAAACTCTTGCAGTTAGATAGAGTTAAAGTCAAAGGACATCACAACCAAACAGCCCTCATTAAAGAGTCAGTGTTCTGTTAGCAGGCTTTTTAATGCTTAAGTTCAAAACCAAATTAGAACAGATCTTACAAAGCCCCTGTGTCCAATCAGTTTATTATCTCTAAACAAAAATACAAAGATATGAAGGTGTTCTCTGTAAAACACACAGAATCTACATAACAGATGGGTGTATCCTAGTCTAACAAGTAAAGTCAATGCAGAACTGCCTTAAACCGACATTCATTCAAATAGCCAGCAGGGGAAAACTCCTCTTAGTGCAAAAAGACATTCAGTCTTAGAGAAGTCTGGGAAAATAGGCCTTGACTCGCCTGCTTCTCAGTCAGACCCACCCCTGGCTAGTCAAAAAACTGAGGTTTAGGGTTCACGATGGGGCATCATTACAGCAGTTATGTAGATCACAACAGGTGATGTCACAACAGCTACACAGACCTTTCTATATAAAGTTCATGGTAAAATATTACGCCCTTATGTAATGTGTCCTGTGTCTTAGTAAATATTTTACTTTTGTTCATGCATATGTGTCAGAGTATGACAATAGCTGACACAAATCCTCCCTCCTGTAACAAAATTAAGTTGAACCCCCTCTGCAGGGCTGTAATGTAATGCTCCTGATCCTATGTGAACTCTTAGGAAAATATAAGAGAAACACAACTAGAGGGATTTCTGGGATTTCTGCTCGTGAATGCTCAGGATTTTTAAGTGGCACTAATGTTGTTTCCTGCCAAATTGAAAAATGCAACCATTTTATTAAATCTCAAACTCACTATGGAACATCAAATGATAAAAATCACCTAAAGTAAGACATAAGAAATAATAGCACGTCAGATTATGTAATCTCATGCGTATTTGAAATGTTGAGCAAAGGATATTGAGCTGTGTTTTATTTGCAAAATGGCTATGTTGTATGTGTTTTGGAATGAAATACTTCGCCCTGCAAAGGGAGCAGCAGTTCCTGAACACAGGGTGAAGAATTTGTAACACAATACTGCATAATAACAACCAGTTAAAACCTGTTATCCAGCAGGAATGTGCGGTGTCAGAAACAAAGAAAAAAACATATCCAAAAATGGCACCGAGATTATTTTGTTTTCAGCCAACTTGGAGATTGCTAAACATAGCCATGGTCAGGCGTCCATGGTTTTAACCATCCGGACAACACGCTTAAAACCTTGTTGCTTTTAACTAAACTGGGAATTGCTTTACACCTATATAGAGCAGGGCCAAATTGTGCAAAGTGCATAAACACACACATCTTCTGTGCTTTGCAGGTCATATGCAGCTTCATGAGGGACTGCCAGCACGGAAGCCGCAGCGATAACACAACAGGCACTGCCACAGGCACAGGCTAAGAATAAAAATGACACTCAGCAGTCATGTGCAACATTTTGTGAACCTGTTAACCCCAAATAAGTGTTAAAGGGGTATTTGTGGGTGTGGGGGAAGCCTAAGATCCGGTGTCATCTGGTTGAAAGCATTCTTGACAGTGGCTCATTTCCTGCTTCATATTTTTATTTTTGGATTCTACTAGTGCAGCTTTTCATGAGTTAAAGTTCAAAACTATCCTTATTTGGCTTATGCAGGGCCTTGGTGCAGCCTCTTAGCTCGTGCACCGACTGAGAGAAGCTGTTTTCGGTCTCTTCCCCCTTAGTTTAAACTAACTTTCTTCTGTTTCGCTGCCCCTTGCAGGAAAAAATGCAGCTCACATTAATAGTGGATGCAGTTTGGAGGTCAATACAAGACATGAAGACTGTCTCATCTGCATCGCTGATGCTCAGACTCTCGTTCATTTGCTCTCCCTCTTCTGCACATACACGCTCAGATTGTATCTTTTTGTCTGCTTTAACCCAGTCAAGTTCATAAGCAGCAAGGGGGGACATTTTAATTAAGGATTAAGGAGCCATCAAGTGGCTCACTCAAGTGGCTTGGAGAGCTAGAGTTACTCCAAACCATCAATATGATAGACGGAAGGGGGGCATTTCAGTACATAAGCTGGCAGGAGAGGTTATTTGTATCTTGGGATGACATTTAATTTAATGTAATCAGGTTATGTTAGACTGTGTAAAAACTTGTAGGCTACTGTATACACACAAAGTCATTCTAAGCATTTAAACTCTTCATCATCCATCTTAAACCATATAATATGCAAGATTAAAGTTCCCTCATATTTATTTTTTAGCAAAACAAAGTTAAAACAAAGACAAAACTTTCCACTGAAGTCCGAAGTCTCCCTGAAGGCCATATGGCCATCCCACAGTAGGTGAGACACCATATGAATTTGTAAACCTCGGGAATGCGGTACCGTTGCACCTCAGGTCTTCTGTAGGTGGAACAAAATCTGTTGGAAAAACGAGACTTGTGCGATTGTCTGCTTGGCGCATTTTGAGTCACCAACTGAAGCAAAAGCAGCAGGCTCTGGGAAACTGAGCATTTAAGCTTCAAACAGTGGAAAAAATGCTCAGATCAGTGTATATCACATACAACCTCAGCTATTTACCTCAAACCACAGTAGAATGGGAGTTCTGTAAGAATTACTTATGAAAAATGTATGAGATCCAAATGTCGCAAGCTGAAAAAGTGTGTGATATATGGTTTTGTGAGAAAAAAATGGAAAGTTTGGTTTACCAACAAAATTGTAAAAATCTGTTGAAGATAATAAGGAGATAGAGGGCAACAGAGGACAATAGTGTAGTCAAGGAAAAGTGCGAATGCCTGCGCTTGCCAATATTTCAAATCTGCGTTTCAGATACAATCTTGAGAGGAGACGAAAGATGAGATTGGACAAAATGGTGATTTCTGGAAAGGCTTCATAGTAGATGGCCAGTGAAGCTGTGTTAATGTATTTGTTCTGGATCCATTTTACCCTCAAGTGTCCCAACAGGTTGTGTCATTTGGCAGCTACAAGGACTATATGAGATGAGGGCGAGGGCTAGTAACCGACTGACAGTTACATTACTCATTTACATATGTTATTTTCGGCACTGTTGGAGGCCTACTGGCAGCTTCTCCAGCACATTATTCTCACTCTCACCTTTTTCCTGTTAACATTATAGAGCAGTACCCTCAGAACACATATTCTCTATATATTTTTCCTAAATCAACCAATTACAGAAGTTCAGACAAAAACCTCGTGTTCTGTTCCCCTACCTGCTAAAAAGATATTTCATATAAAAGCGTCATAGGTGGTTTCCATTTCATTAATCACTGTGTAAACAGCACTTCCTGATGACTTGGACTAGTGTATACAAATTAATTTGGGTTTTCTTTTTTGTTCAGCCACCCAACTCACGAAAGGGATTAGTATTCTTCATAGATGCTTACAAGGATATATTTGTTTGGCCTTGTATCCTTAACCATTGCCAAAGACAAGAATGTATAATATATTCACTCTCATTTAGCTCTGTCTTGTTCTCTTCCTTCTAGAAGAAATATGTATCTCTTTGACAGCTAAATGCTAAACTACCTTAATTAAACAGCTGCTAACGGTCTGTTTACCATTTGGTGACTGATAGGTGGCATACTGTGGAAATATGTGTTATTATTTTGCTAAAAACAGGTTGCCAGCAAACTTGCAAAATCTGTTGAAGATAATCAGGAGACAGAGAGCAACAGAGGGCAAAAGTGTAGTTACTGGTCAACTGAACTCCTCTGTATACCAAAGTATTATAGAGTTGAATTTAGCTGTCTGACAGCTAAAGCTTGGCTGAATTTGGGTCATGCAACCCAACCCCATGTTGCTGTTTATCTGTGGTTGTATTTACCTAATTTTAAGACCTGGTAAGGACTAGAAAATTTTTTTTGTTATGTCCTGATATGTAAAACCTTACAATTGACAGAGGGTGTACTTTTTCTTAACTGTTATTGTTAAACAGTCAGGTTGTGAGCAGCAAAACCAACACAATATTATGGACATAGGCACAACAATGTCACCTTTTTCTTTTCTTTTTTTTTTTTTTTTTAGACCTGCCCTTA